>JAXIVJ010002748.1:0-104176 GCA_036785665.1 Chirona hameri | reverse complement strand
ATATATATATATTATATATATATATATATATATATATATATATATATATATATATATATATATATATATATATATATATATATATATATATATATATATATATATATATATATATATATATATATATATATATATATATATATATATATATATATATATATATATATATATATATATATATATATATATATATATATATATATATATATATATATATATATATATATATATATATATATATATATATATATATATATATATATATATATATATATATATATATATATATATATATATATATATATATATATATATATATATATATATATATATATATATATATATATATATATATATATATATATATATATATAATATATATATATATATATATATATATATATATATATATATATATATATATATATATATATATATATATATATATATATATATATATATATATATATATATATATATATATATATATATATATATATATATATATATATATATTATATATATATATATATATATATATATATATATATATATATATATATATATATATATATATATATATATATATATATATATATATATATATATATATATATATATATATATATATATATATATACGACGTCATAAGTTACCCATACTTTAGATACCATACGTCAGTCGAAAATGGTGATATCAATCTGAAATTTAGTATGGTAGTTTCCCATATGTGGTCCTCCGACATATATTCCGGCTTTTTGAATATTTTCGAGAAAAAATGATTTTGTGCGCATTTTCAACAATTTTTTTTTTTTGGGGGGGGGGGTCAGAACCCTACATTTGTCCAATTCCGAGATAACCAAATGGTAGATCTTGCAATTTGCTATCTTTGTTTTTTTCGATTGCATTTTGCATTAAATATGGCATTTCAACGGCTTGGCCAAGTTTAGCTGATTTTAGTGTAAAACTCGTGTGTAGTGACGTCACCAAATTCGATATAACTCGAACAATTTACGACGAAATTACTTAATTTTTTCACAGAAGGCGCACACGTGATTTATAAGATGGTACCCATAGTTTCACGTTGATAGCGATATCCGTTTTTTGAACTATTACGAAAATTATTCGGGGGGGGGGGGCGTTAAACGCCCTCCCCTCCCCCCTCCCCCAGTCAATGGCGGGTTAAGTGCCTGGTTATCTGTTATCTGGTATCTCAAGCCTACGTCGAGACAAATCACTACATGCCGTAAATGACATGAATAACATGTGACGTGCTTGACTGCACCCAGGTCTGACTACACCGCGCTTTTCTGTTGAGCCAATCTAAAAGTCGTGTGCGATGCATTCCGTGATTTCGATTTTCCTTTTAATTTCCATTTCCAAGTTCTTGCCACGTGAGTTACCACCTGTGTCGTCGTATCTCTGATGCTATTCGAGTGGCATCCCCTCAGTCTCCTACTCGAGCGCTCGTAGGTCACTTGCAAAGGCATTGTCGAGATTCGCCATGAAGTTCAGGCTCACGCTCAACGTCTGCAAACTGCACAGCATCGGAATTTAGCAGCGAGCTTTACTGATGCTGACGCTATCGCTATCTTCACGATAAGGTCAGGGAATTATTGTGGCAATACTTCTCACACATCTCAGATACCAGGCTCAGGTATGCGTCACATTTCACACAATGAAGCATGCTGTTTGTTCTTGAAGTAGTTTTAAATATTTGGTATCAATGCTGATGCATTACGATGGCTTACGAAAATACTTCACCTACCAACAAAGTATATTTTACATTGTCGTAGCTAACACAGTATGGTTTTTGGGAAAGTAATAATTCAAACCAAGCAGATTCACATAACCCGTGAGTTGTCAACAACGTGACTATTCGAAGCAAAATCAATGTCAATATCAACGATCCACCGGAGCAATCCCTAAGAAGAAGACATTAACCCTATTTGTAACAGGCTCCTGGCCACCCATATTTGTAACAGGGGGGGGGGGGCGGATTCCGCCCTCCCCCCCCCCCCCCTGGAGATCTCGAGATCTACCCGTCTGATTTTCAAAAATGAAACGGTGTTCGATTTCCCTCAACACGATCTACATTTCTAAAAAATCAAAAAATATAAATTTTTGATAGGGGGACAACAGGGGGGGGGGGGCAAAAATTACCAATTTTAGTGGTATATGTGATCCAACACAGCTGTCAGGTTTATCAAACGATTTTAACACAACTAATGGGAATCGATAGAGATTGAATTGGAGATTGATATATGGTGATGACTTTTGAAAATTCAAAAATTATAGGCGTCTGCAGGTCACGCAATATGGGGGTGAAGTAAATGCGGAATAAAACTATTTTGTATGTGTTTTTTTGTATAAATGAAATGGCATGTTATTGTGACATTATAAAACACAGTTATAAATCATATTTGATGCCATAGGCGGTACCAGGTTAGTGAAAAAGAAAGGTCAAATAGGAAAAAATATTCACCGCAGGCATGTTGCTACCCAGCACTATAAATAAGTTACTGATCGTAGATAGTTCCTTTTTGCATATTGTACTTCATCATAGGCGCATCCAGGATCCAAACTGGGGAGGCGCAAGACCTTTTAATAAGTATGTTACCCGCTATTATGATACTAATTGTCAACAGTGACTATTTCACTTACAACTTAAATTAACATTGCTTATCCCCTTTTTACCCTACCTGGACTCGCCTATTATCTCATAATCGTTCGTAGAGTACCCTGTGGTGCGTGTTTTATCCGAAAACTGCAGTATGTTATGTCATTGTAGGCCCATGCATCTTAGTTTCCTTGCAATAATATGACCCCCTTTGTTCCATTCCTGAGCGCGCCTCTGCAAAAAAAGGTTTTATCCCCTCTCCAGGCCTCATATGTACATACATCATTATAAGTTAACCGTCTATTGCGCCGTAATCGCTGGCATATCGTCATCACCATGTCAGTCACCCCCCTTTCATGTGCCTGGACACGCCCCTGCAACTCTATATGTAATAAATTATGAAAATAATAAAAGGAGAAGCTATATTTTACATCTTGATAGCTATAAATGCTCCTTACATCGCTCTATTGGTTTCCCGCCAAGCATTGAATACGTCCTGGAACCCCTCCCCCCGTTTTTTCAAGCCCCTGAAACCGCCTCCGCCATGCAATTTGTATGATATTTCATTAACATCAACTAATTTGCACTTGTTTCAATCACCGTAAACCGATGTAACTCCTTCATACTTGAGGCAGTTAGGAAGAAACCGTGAAGATCGCATTTCCGTATTATCGCCAAATGTCACCGCCGAACCCTCCCAAAACCGTGCTCTGGAACCGTCTCTGTTCAGGTTAATAACTAAAAAAAATGACTTCAAATGCGGAATTTAATTCTAGTAAAAGTCTTAAAATTCCATGGACCTGCTTGTAGCGGTTCTGGAGATATCTGCAAAAACATGAGGGGGCGGAATCCGCCCCCCCCCCTTGTTACAAATAGGGTTAAGTTCTGAGCATACCAAGTGTCAAATGGAGAGAAGTTCTCTGAGGAGACTTCTCAAGAGGAGAGAAGTTCTCTGAGTCACTCTGCTACATCATCTGCTGAAGATGGTCAGCAACCTGGTGCATTTGGAGAGAAGTTCTCTGAGGAGACTTCTCAAGAGGAGAGAAGTTCTCTGAGTCACTCTGCTACATCATCTGCTGAAGATGGTCAGCAACCTGGTGCATTTGGAGAGAAGTTCTCTGAGGAGACTTCTCAAGAGGAGAGAAGTTCTCTGAGTCACTCTGCTACATCATCTGCTGAAGATGGTCAGCAACCCGGTGCATCTGGTAGAGGCACCACTGCGAGTCAAGTAGGTTTACTGACACGGAAGCAGGCAAACCAGACTGAGAGACGTGCTGCACTAATCAATCACTAATCACTAATCACTAATCAATCACTAATCACTAATCACTAATCAATCACTAATCACTAATTAATCACTAATCACTAATCACTAATCACTAATCAATCACTAATCACTAATCACTAATCACTAATCACTTATCACTAATCACTAATCACTAATCACTAATCACTAATCACTAATCACTAATCACTAATCACTAATCACTTATCACTTATCACTTATCACTAATCACTAATCACTAATCACTAATCACTAATCACTAATCACTAATCACTAATCACTAATCACTAATCAATCACTAATCACTAATCACTAATCAATCACTAATCACTAATCACTAATCACTAATCAGCTGCACTATTCAATCAGGATTGACCATACACTCATACATTTTTTTTAGAACTTTTGCTGAATGCTCTTTCCTGATAAACCCGCACGGTTTCCATTTCGAGACCTTTCAGTCTTGCCTGATAAATCTGCATGGTCTCCGCGTTGGTTGTTGAGAGTAAATATGTCTCCAGCTGACCATTTCATGTCTCCGAGACCATCAGGCAGTCAACGAATAAGAAAAGTCTGTCCCAACCGAGGATCGAACCCGCGGGATGTTTTACAGTTAGTTGTTTTGGAACAGTGGGAGGTATCCTGAAAGTCTCCCGAAATTGAATTCATTCCATGCAGATGGCGCCACCATGACAGTGACAGGTGGCGCTGTAATCGTGACGACGGAATCGAGTTTTATGCAAGTAACTACGTAATAACTATTCTTTTTCGATTGTTTTGATTGATAAATGTTACTGTCATACCAGCATGTGTTAACCAAACAATATTTATACACGGAAAGTCGTGCCACGTGCCACATCTGGGCTTAGAAAGCAGAAAACGCGTTAATATTTTAACTCTGGTTTTATATTTCCTGTAGAGGCGCGCCAATAGAAGTTAATAGCAATTGTATTCACAAATCGCCACAAGCAATGCACGTGCCGTTCCCAATCCGAAACGATTAAAATCGTCGGCAGCACTCCATAGTATAGCCTCCCAATGGCGTCATCAAGCCGACAGCACCGCCCGCCACTGTGTTCCCGATAGGAACACACCAAATTTAGAATTACGTGAGCCTGCGCCACGAATGCCGTTTGTTGTTGTATTTTGTGGGGCCCATTCAAGAAGAGTAATATTTTATTCATTTTAACGAAATACGATCAGTTATGGATTTTTACATATTTTCTTAGGCTAACATGGTGAATGTATCCAATAATGTGTTTGGTTACGAGCATGTAGGGTGCATAGGTTTGCTACACTTGCCTTCAGATGTTCTTCTTCGGCTTAGATCCCCTACTTTTGGTGCCCATTCGATGGCCTCTGTTCTGTAATCTGCAAACAATGCACACCGATCGTCGACAGCACGACGACACACTACCATTCTGTTTCCGTTGTAATTGAACAGCGAGTGGCGTTCACGTGCCGTTTTCCAGCCGCCAGGCTGCGCACAGTGCTCATTATCGCTGATATTGCGCATGTTTTGTTCCGTGAACAAACGAACTCGTTGCACGAACTGGTCATCCTCCAGTGTTTTATTTAACGTATAGTTGTACCCAAAACTACCGTGATTGTACCGCTTGCTTATATTTTAGAGCTGCAGGATAATTTTAGAGCTGCAGGATTAATGACATATTAATGATTAATTTGCGAGTATCATAACAGAGGTGACTTTGGCTTTGTGCACTTTGATCTGCACTTTGTGGGTACCAAAGTTCCGGTTTGGCCGTTGTCTAAATCCTAGGGTGACATTTTTACCATTGTATTATCGCCTGCTGATTTGTTAATGCCAACGGCGATGGCTTTGATTGCGGTATCTTCGGTTGAATTCAGGGTGACTGTTCATTTCTGGTGAATCGTGTCACTATTGAGGTCAGAGGTGTGCTCAGCTTAGTGCTTACCCGAATGTAGGATATCGGAGCGCATTTACTCGCCTCATTAGTCAACTCGTTAATTGATAGGTGAAACCAGGCACAGAACTTCTGCTAAAACAGCAATACAACAGCCACAAAAAGGCATGAAATGAACAGTGGTGGGCAACTTCCGTTATTCCGTTACTAACGTAACTACGTTTTCAGTAACGGAGTAACAATCTCGTTACTTTTCAAACCAGGTAACGGACCAAGTAACTTCCGTTCCTTTATATTGAATTCCATTACTCCGTTACTCCGTTAATTTTGTGTTGAGATAATGGGCCGGTGTGAGAAAGACTAACGGGAATAAGATATAAGTAGCATATCAAAACCGAAAACTGCATTGTTGTATGTGCTTTATATGTTTTGAAGTAAAACATAATTTGACATTTTATCTTTGATTTGATCTTTGACCTTGATCTAATATCACTATGAGATATCCGCATTCATTCTTGTCCAACACAGGCGGCTGTTTTGTAATAATGTACAGTTGATTGATATCTGCAAAACATACATAGCCGGGAAATGTTCTTAAAATCCACGGGAGGTCAAAACGTCATCTTAGGTCATCTGAGGTCAGTGATCTCTCACCTCGGTTGACCTATATAAGAACATGACCCCGGTGGAACATATTATGTAAAATGGATACCAAATTGAAATCAGCGTCACAAAATACCTTAGAAGCTGCCTAAAGCCATATCAGGTCATCGGAGGTCATGATCTCAGTGGAAACCATAAATGTCACCTGTTAACACCTGTTCAAATATTCCTGAACAACAAACACTGGGAAAGTGCACAAGCTACAAGCATCGATAATACGGGACGCCAGTTATGTCTGGCATGACCTTGAGAAAGAGGTCATTGGTCACGGTTCATGGGCATTAGAAGTTTGATATTTTCAGAGTACATGTCCAATTGTTATAAAGTAGGTTAGTAACGTTTCATTATAATCGGTTGATAGATACGCGAGTTATTCCCGAAAAACCGAGGAGGGTGGGTGGCATCCACCCCCTGTACTGGCGAGGGTTAACCCGCGCCGTGCCGGTGCTCGGCGCCAACTTCGCCGTGCCGGGGGGGTGTTTAGACACCCCCCGTCCAACTCGAAAACTAAAAGGGCTAGAAAGACGCAGAAAAACGTGCTCGAAAGCTCTCGAGAAGCACATTCGAAAGTACTTAAGATATTTGTTTTCCTAAAGCCAATATTGAGGTCACCAGAGGTCATCAAAGGTCAAATTTTCCTGTTCTAGGACATTGCTCCAGAAATTCCCATATATCTCAGAAATGATGATAGTTAGAAAGAAACTGAAAAAAGAAAACGCCAGCCAGTGAAATTTGTAATCGCTAGGAAGTCCTCAGATTTGATATCAGGTCAATATTTGAGGCTCCAGAGGTCAAAAAGAAAAAAATGCAGTTTTTTTGCTAAATCATTTTTGCTATTAACTTTTTACGTAACAAAGATAACGGAAAAATATTTACGCAATTGTGTTTATCTTGTCAAGGCGCTTTGAATGATATATATGGTGATCTTGTTAAGTCAACTTAACAATTTGACCTAAGGTCAAGGTCATGTGGTGACCCAAGTAGGTCATGTTGCATATGGGAAGATGTACCTCGACGAGACAAACACATTGGTGTCGGTTTCACTTCTCTATCGTCATTATGTCGAGAGTTATTGACATACAACTGTTGGTGACCTCGGATGACCTCGGCTGACCCTGTAGGGGTCAGTGAACAAAAATGGCACCTAGGTCATCAAGAATGGCCTATAATAACATGATCACGAAGGAATTAGACTGATATCTTGCGTATCTTTGGAATAGGAAGCATTTGAATATTTCCCCATTGACTTATAATGGGGAGGTCACGAAATTGACCCGACCTTAGGTCGCTGATATAAAAAAATCAAGATAAACAAATTGTAGATACATATGACCTTATAAAATCCTGTAAGTATAAAACCGATCATCTAAAAACTGTGACTGTGGTACGACCACAAGTTTTTTGGAGGTGGGGTCACGTGACCTGGTCTGGTGACCTGACCTGAGATGACCCGATGTATTTTTAGAAAAAAAAATGTGCGCAATTGATGCCCGAACAGCTGTGTCAAAAAACGGCGGCGCTGCGCGCCGCCGTTTTTTCGCTATCCTCGAAAAACCTGAGGGGGGTGTCTAAACACCCCCGGCACGGCGAGGGTTAAACCTATTTGTAACTGGCTCCTGGCTACCCCTATTTGTAACAGGGGGGTGAATTCCGCCCCCCCCCCCCGAAGATCAGGAGATCTACCCGTCCGATTTTCAAAAATAAAACGGCGTTTGATTCCCCTCACGACGATCTACATTTCAAAGAAATAAAACAAAATCCGATTTTTTTATAGGGGGCAATAGGGGGGAAAAACTGCAAATTTTAGAGGTATTTGTGATACAACACAGTTGTCATGTTTATCATCCGGTTTTAACACCACCAATTGAGATCGATAGAGATTTAATTGGAGATTGATATATGGTGGTGGCTTTTACCAAATTAAAAACTCATAAGCGTGTGCAGGTCACTCAATATGGGGGTGAAGTAAATGCGGAATAAAACTATTTGTTGATGTTTTTATCAATGAAATGGTGTGTTATTGTGACAGACAAAACAGTTATAAAGCATATTTTGTGCCATAAGCGGTTTTGTGCCATAGGCGGTACCATGCTAGTGAAAAAAGGAGGTCAAATAGGAAAAAATATTAACCACAGGCAATTTGATACCCAGCACCATAAATACGTTACTGATTGTAGATAGTTCCTTTTTGCATGTTGTACTTCACCAAAGGCGTATCCAGGATCCAAAATGGGGAGGCACAAGAGCTTTTGATAGGTATGTTAGCCGCTATTATGATACTAAATAGCCACCAGTGAATATTTCACTTACAACTTCAATTCACATTGCTAACCCGTTTGTACCCTTCCTGGACTCGCCTATTATCTTATAATCGTTCGTAGAGTACCCTGAGGTGCATGTTTCATCCGAAAACTGCAGTATATTATGTCATTGTAGGCCCATGCATCTTAGTTTCCTTGCAATAGTATGACCCCCTTTTTTCCATTCCTGAGCGCACCTCTGCAACACAAAATGACGTCATTCCCCTCCTGTCCTCATATGTGCATATATGATTATAAACTAACCGTCTATTGCGCCGTAATCGCTGGAATATCATCACCATGCCAGTCACCCCCCTTTTCATCTGCCTGACCACGCCCCTGCAACTCTTTATGTAATAAATTATGCAAATAATAGAAGGAGAATATCTTTTACATCTTGATAGCTATAAATGCCCTTAAATCGCTCTATTGGCTTCCCGCCAAGCGTTGCATACTTCCTAGAAACCTCCCCTTTTCAAGCCCCTGAAACGGCCTCTGCCAGGACATTTGCATGGTATTGAATTAACATAAACAAATTTCCACTTTTTTAATCACCGTAAACCGATGTAACTCCTTTCTACTTGAGGCAGTTAGGAAGAAATCATGAAGATCGCATTTCCGCATTATCGCAAAATGTCGCCACAGGACCCTCCCAAAAAGGTACCCTGGAACCGCCTCTGTTCAGGTTAAGAACTCAACATTTTGACTCAATTTGTGAAAATCAGCGATTTTGCTCTTCAGAAAACCTCAAAATTAGAAATTTATAAATGTAAATAAAAAGGCATGTTCCTAGACCAGTTTTGGCTCAGAGATACAGAAAAGGTAATTATTTGTTCGAATCTTGTCAAAAATAAGTCAAAAGATGTTTTTAAAAAAATGACGTCACCAGTTTCTTAAACTTAGGGAGCCATCACTCAGTCAGAAATGAAGATATTGCTTTGAAATTTGTTATGAGTATTGCCCATACACAGTTCTCTCACACGTATTCCGTTTTTTTTTTAAATCTTTAAAGATTTTGATTTTGTGGGGATTTTTACAGTTGTTTTTTAAATTGTAGGGGTCAAAAACTCAAAATTTGGCAAATCTGAGATTGCCATTTCAAAGAAAATGACATTTTGTATCTTTGGTGAATTGCGCTTGCAATTTTCTTTAAAACTCTATTTTCTACGATTTTTCAAATATTTCTATTTTTTACCAACATGACGTCATCAAAACGTCATTATTTCCCAAATTTCTCAACCAATTTCAAATAAATTTGTACAGCCAAAGTTTCATTGCTGTAAACTTAGCTACCGACAATTTCAGCAAGATGCACCGAATGTGTAAAAAGTTATTCAAGAAAAACCTCAGGGGGAGGGGGGCCTGTCAGCCCCCCCCCCCCCCCCCGTAGGGTGAGGGTTAGCAAGCGGGCTTCTTTGGTGAGTAGCTCCATCCAACATGTTTGAGACCGGTGCCGACTCATGTGGGTGACTACCACTGCGCGTGGCGCGTGCCGCGTGAGGGATGTTGAAAGGTGTTTTGTCGCAAAAACTCCGCAACGGCTGGGCAGATTGTGTGCAAATTTGGTGTGGGTTGGGGACCCCTGAGCCGCCACTTTCCCACAAGTCAAGGGTGGGGTGAAACTGCATGTGCGCACGTTTACACCCCTAGTATGTATCTCAGGAACGGCTGAGCCAATTGTGTTCAAATTTGGTGAGTGGTTAGGGACCTCTCAGCCGCCAGTTTCCCACAAGTCATGTATGGTGCCTCTGCACGTGCACACGTGTACACCCCTTTTATTTATCTTAGGAACGGCTGCCGCTCGGCAGCCGATACTTGAGGAATCCCGGGATGACACCCCACTGGTATTTACTGGAAAGCCAGAAGGTATGTAAATTTAGGCAGCCTACCGATTTGGTAAGGACAAGAGCCATTCAACCTTGAACTCGGCTGACCAACGGATGACGTCACTGGCGGTAGCCGGCAGAGATATAAGCTTCTCAAAAGCGTCGCCACGGGTCGGGTCGGTCCGGACCGGTCCGGGCCGCACACGCACACGCACACGCATACGCATACGCACACGCACACGCACACGCACACGCACACGCACACGCACACGCACACGCACACGCACACGCACACGCACACGCACACACACACGCACACACACACACACACACACACACACACACACACACACACACACACACACACACACACACGAAAACAAACTGCGCAGCGCGACTTCTGTTGCTCTGGAATGACTAGGCATCTTTTGGCAGGAGGGACAAACCCACGGAACTCCACCACCTGTTTCCTCCTATCTGCCCGGCCCGTGTTCTGATAACAGGAGCCCGTTAAATACCGTGCCCCCCGAGGAAGAAGTGCAATCTGCTCTGAGGTTGAGACAGCCTACCATCCCGCCTCTCCGGAGCTTCTTTCAACTTGGTAGGTAGGAGAAAACAGATAGTTGGTGTGGCCCAGGGGTATCTTGGGACAGTGAAGATGTTTTAATAATTTTCGCAAATATTTCACTCAAATCGCTGTTGAACATTCCCACAGAAACTGTTTACTTTTCCACAGAGACTAACTTACATTAATGTTTCGTGCTACAGCCCACCTGTCCAAGTATGCTACCCATAACCCATTGCAGATAAAGTTGCTGTCCCTGGTGCATTGCTGGAAATTTGTGCTTACTTACATTGTGTACCAAATTCAAACTTGTATTCAATTCAATCAATCGACTCGAGTTACTCCCGTCGCATGGTCAGCCCTTCGGATACTGATAAGGATCAGGGTTCGCCAGCAGACCACACGCTAGCTGAGATGCAAATTTAGTATCTAGACATGCGTGGTAGCATACCCAGTATATCTATACAATTTGCATCACAGCTGTACGGTGTGCCAGCGAATCCTGATCGTTATCAGAACCCGAAGGCTTGACGACAAGACGGGTGTAACTTGAGTCTGTTACCAATAAGCATATTTTAGTTGTAGAGGGTAGCCATCGTTTTGCGTCGTTTACCAGATGACTGTGGCTAGCCATACCAGTTCGTTGATTAAAACAAATAAATATACTTGCACATCAGAATCAACAATGTATCTGTTGTACCAATTTGGCCCATCCTCTGGCCCAACTTTTACAACGGCGGAAGGTGGAGATTCGAACTAGCTGGTTTGACTAGTTATATCACCAAGCCTAAACATTCATTTCAGTTAACCTTGGTGCTGTTTTATAATCCAGAGGTTAAGCCATCCAACGACACCAAACGCATTTGCATATATTTAACCATACCCAAACTTTGTCGATTTAAGCAAAAGTATGCCCAACTAACCCCTGTCTCCCCTACGTCCTGAACCGAAGCTACTCAGCTGTTCTGCACGACTACCAACTCTGCTCTCTGGGTGACCCGTCCTGTCCTCTCCAGAGTCAACATGCCGTGGACTCTGCGCCTGATGCTGCTGGCCGCCGTCATCACGGCGGCCTCCGCCGGCTGCTCGTCTTACGACTGGAAACAGTTCAGAGACATGTGCTACTGGAGGTCCAACTACACTTTACAGTGGAATGAAGTCGGACACGTCTGTAGCGGTATGTTCCCGGACTCGGACATGGTATCAATCCATGATCTGGACCTCGACGCGTTCATCGGTGAGAATGTTATGGATGGCACCCCAGCCTGGCTCGGTGGACGTCGTGATAGCTCATACGCGGACTGGACCTGGACCGATGGATCGTCGTTTGACTACAGCAATTGGTTTGAACAGAACCCGGAATACGGTGGGGAGGCGTGCGCAACGATCAACTATAAAAACATGGGTGACTGGACGGGATGGAGTTGTTATACTCATTACAGCTATTTCATGTGTCAGAGAGCAGCTACGTGAAAGATGGTATACCCGCTGTCTGAGA
The DNA here is from genome assembly GCA_036785665.1 of Chirona hameri. NCBI lineage: Eukaryota > Metazoa > Arthropoda > Thecostraca > Balanomorpha > Balanidae > Chirona > Chirona hameri. The sequence continues at coordinate 91,533 of JAXIVJ010002748.1, read as the reverse complement.
CCTGCACCTAACCTGCGACTGATTCAGCCAGGATCTAACCCTCGGTGTGCATTGCATTTATACCGGCACATTTGTGGTCATTTTCGACACATGTTAAATACATATTGTTGGGTTTCATTGTTTTGGAATTTGAAAGTGAAACAATGGAACGGAGTGGATGAGGTGGCTGTTTTACCGACTGTACGCGATCTTGTGTCTGCAACCAATCCGTTGTGAACTTGAAGATCACATCGATCACAGTAAATGTAAACATTGGTAGTCTTTATTCAAATATATGTGACTGCAATATATAGCCTCGACCTATTAGGTATCGAGGATTGGTTGGATCACTAGAAAGTATGGAAGACTATTCAGGGAATATTATTTTGACTTCAGTAAGGGAAGGTGGGGGAATTTGAACCACCTCTGAAGTAATTTGGACCACCGCAGAGGAAACGCCTCAAAACGACATAGTTAAGGTGCCGTTACAGGTTAAGTATCCCGAATTTCCCCCATCACTTATTTGTATCGTGTATAACTGCATACAATTAAATTTGTTTTAATATGCAGCACTTTAAGCTTAATTGTCAACATTGAAGTTATCTCCAGATGGGTTTACTCCTCCTGTTACAGTATGGTCCCCTGATTTATCAGTAAAAGCCAAAGGATAAAATAATTCCCCTTATCAACAATCTCATAGTCAGAGAGTGGTCTATTTTTCGATAACTTGGTAGCGAGCGTTGGCGACAGATTTTTGTAAGTGAAGCGACAAATATAGATATATAAATATATTTATTAACAAAAAAAAAAAAATATAGCGACTTTGGGAAAGTTTATGCCGTTGCCGGAGGATCAGAACCCGGCGGAACCGAGCAAGAGAATGGACCTTGTTCGTTACACTTGGTTGTGCGTCCCATTCTTTGTGAGCAATTACAAAACGGGAAAGTTTTCAGACTACAAAAATGATGTCTGGGCGAAATTGTACATTTTTGTTTACGTTTTTACATTTACATTGTTTACATTTTACAAGTGAGGAAAATGGTCCCAAGCACAATACAATAAATGATCACGCAACACAAGGTATGTCTCATGGATTTCACCCACAATACAACACATAAGATATGTTTTTTTAAGCAAAAATATCAACGAGTGGTTTTCTGGATCGTACAGACCTAATGTCATAATCATGAATACTTCACATACACACCCTAACATCTGTCTGCATGCTCACATCATCCCTATATTTCCACACGCGCCGTGCCGGGTGTTTAGGCAGCCTCCTCAGGTTTTTCGCGGATTGCGGGAAAACGGCGGTGCGCAGCGTCGCCGTTTTTGGCACAGCTGCTTGGGCATCAATTGTCCACATTATGTAAAATACACCTCGAGTTATCTCAGGTCAGGTCACCCGACCAGGTCACGTGACCCCACCTCCAAAAAAACTTGTGGTCGTACCACAGTCACAGTTTGTGGATGATCGGTTTTACACTTACAGGATTTCATTAGGTCATTTACATCTACAATTCCTTTGTCTTGCATTTTTATATCAGCGACCTAAGGTCGGGTCAATTTCGTGACCTCCCCATTATAAGTCAATGGGGAATTATTGAAATGTTTCCTATTCCAAGGATACGCAAGAAAGCAGTATAATTGCGTCTGGATCATGTTATTATAAGCCATTCTTGGTGACTTATGTGCCATTTGTTTTCAGTGACCCCTACAGGGTCAGCCGAGGTCATCCCAGGTCACCAACAGTTGTATGGCAATAACTCTCGACATAACGACGATAGAGAAGTGAAACCGAAACCAATGTGGTTGTCTCGTCACGGCACGTCTTCCCATATGCAACACGACCTACTTGGGTCACCACTTGACCTTGACCTGAAGTCACATTTTGTAAGTTGACCTAACCTAGTCAAGTCTAAAATGAGTCAAAGTGCCTTGACAAGACAAACACGATGGCGTCAACATTATTGCCTTGTCTATATTAGGTAAAACGCTATTCGTGGTTAACTGCTTTGTAAAAAATAGCATTTTGGTTCCTGCGCCCCTGTACCTACCAACCAAGTTTAAGCGAAGTTAAGCACATACACAGGCAAATCAGTGGGGTTTACAGGCGCCACAACTACCAAGGTTATTTGGCACCTATGCGGTCCTCTGCAGATCCTCTGAAGAACGCCCCCATACGTCAAAGCAAGTGCCTGATGTCAACACTGGAGCTGTCGTCTCCTGTGGCCGCGGCCGCCGGCTGACTGCCACGCTGGTATGTGTGGACCGGGCGGCCGTCCGCTGCGGGCCGACGCTTTGCCTTTGACGTTGTGTCTGATGTGTTCTGTGATGTTATGGTTGATGTCTCAGTTCATTTAACTTGTCGCGTATCATTCAATTAGATAGTGTTATTTACCATTTGATCTCATTTATTTTGGTTGCGTTCTGTTTATCAAGTTATCTATTTTTGGAGTGCTCAACTACTGTTTAATGTATGCTACTGGCGGTCTTACTTGTAAGCCAGTGTTGGATGTACTTATTGATATTGAGCACGCATCTCCTTTTCGGTTTAGTTGGCTCATTGTTTCATTTCATTTTAGTATGTATGTTTTGTTCCGTCCCTTGGTTGTACACATGCTTAGTGAACCTTTAAGAACGCAACCATTTTCATTTCATAATTAAACACCCACTGCTGCGCTGCCAACGTCTGACGAGCACTATTTCGTTTTCCGCAGACTCCGGGCGCCGGTCGGCTTCGGTTGGGTCAGCTGCATCCTCAACGCACCTGTCATCATCCAGCTTATCTAGAAGAGACAACACTAATTGTATCACTATAGCACATGTCAACATTAACTCCATCACATCTCGCTGCCGACTTGACGAGCTTTCCCATTTCGCTTCACTGAATGACATTCACATAATTTGTCTGTCTGAGACTAAACTTGACGACCAAGTCCACTCCTCTCTCTTCACTCTCGACAATTTTCATGACCCACTGACAAGACATAGAGACAGAAATGGAGGGGGTGTCGCTATTTACGTCCGTAACAATATTGCAGTTAGAAGACTTCCTGATCTCGAAATTGATGGAGTAGAATGGATATGGTGCCTTATCAAAATTAAAGATATTACACTCATAGTGTGTTCAATTTATGTACCCCCTAACTTGTCATCGTCCCAATACTCTGACTTACTTGAAAAATTTAACGAAGGTCTCGCGCGGGCAAATACGCTTTCTCCGGACAATATACTTATTCTAGGAGATTTCAATGCGGGTAACACATATCTTGACCCTATATTTACAACTCACAGCGTAATAACACCGTACGAAATTATCCTCCAGGACCAGTTTCAAGCATTAAATCTTAAACAGCTTATAAACGTACCAACACGCTACGCAGGAATGAACAACACTGCAAATCTTGGAGACCTCCTGGTGGTATCAGACGAATCTATGATTAGTAACAGTGGAGTACTCCCGTGTTTCTCAAATATTGATCACCTGCCAATTTTTGCAACGCTAAAACTTGATAGTCCCCCCATTTCAAGACAAACTACAGAAATTTGGGACTATAGACAAACAGACATAGACAAACTTACAAGACTATTGATGGACACAGACTGGGACATCCTGTTGGACTGTGACGTGGACGAAGCAACTGACAATTTTACAGAGGCCCTGATGAATGCAGCCAAGGCCTCAATTCCACTCCGAACTATTTCATCCAAATCATATGACAAACCTTGGTTTTCCCTGGAACTGAAACGGCTAATTCGTAAACGTGATAGACTTTTTAACATCGCGAAAAAGCGTAACACGGACTATGACTGGGCGCGTTGGAGGGAGCAAAGAAATTTAACAACAACAACGAATCAAAAGCTTAAAAATGTTTATATTCAGGCACAAGTCACAAAACTTTTAGAGAGCAAAAAAGATCCACGGACATATCATAACATCTTAAAAGACATCATCGGAAGGAAATCAAGACGGAACATACCACCACTTATTGGACAAGACGGCACACCAATTACAGATGACCATGACAAAGCGACAATCCTTAATAGACACTTCGCGACTCAAACAAGACTGGACACAGACAATAAACAAATACCTCCAATTACTTCTCCTGTACCACCTATCCACCCTCTAGCAGAGGTCCAGGTAACCGAACGGGAGGTTTTGCACATCCTCAACTCTCTCGACGCTAACAAATCTTCAGGACCTGACAAAATTCCAGCAAAATTGCTCAAGATGTGTGCTCTGCTCATCTCTAATCCTCTGTCCATACTTTTTAATAAATCACTTGCTTCAGGTAAATTTCCCACCTCTTGGAAAAAAGCATGCGTTACGGCCATTTTTAAACATAAAGGTTCTAGCTCTGACCCAATGAATTACCGTCCAATAAGTCTGCTGCCAAATTTATCAAAAATCCTTGAAAAACTCGTCTTTAAAAAAATATATGAACATCTTACAAGCAATTATCTACTGACTGAAAAACAGAGCGGATACCGTCCTGGCCATAGTACACACATCCAACTATTATATTTAACTCATAAATTATATTCAGCTTTAAATAACAACAACGACTTTACGGCAGTCTTCCTTGATATCTCCAAATATTTTGATAAGATCTGGCATGATGGTCTATTAGAAAAATGCAAAATACAGTACACAATATCTGGACCTCTCCTCTCGTGGCTAACATCATATCTAAAAGATCGGACGCAAATAGTGCGTGTGGGAAACAGTTTATCTTCGCCTGAAAAACTGTTATCAGGCTGCCCTCAGGGTTCGGTGCTTGGACCTCTGCTAGCAATCATGTACCTCAATGACCTATCTAACAAAACTCAAAATGACGCCCTTTTCTTCGCAGATGACACTTCTTTATATTCTTCTCACCCTCATGACAGCAAAGATGACAATCAATTAATTCAGACCGACTTGGACACTATCAGACAATATGGAGCAGATTGGGCCATCACGTTTAACGCAAAAAAAGACAACGCGACTTACTTTTACAAACAAACATGATAACAGAAACAGCTCGCTCTCATTCGATGGGCAGGACATACCGAACGCGACAAGTCACAAACATCTTGGACTGACGTTATCCACTGACCTACACTTTCATCACCATGTTAACAGTATCCTACGCACAATCAATACTTTACTTGGACCCATCTACCCAGTAGCAAAATTTCTCTCAAGACCAATCCTTGAACAAATTTATACTACTTACATAAGACCACACTTCGACTACTGTGACATCATCTACGATGGAAATCTTACACTGACTGACGCTGTCCGACTTCAGACTTTACAAAACCGCTGCGCAAGACTTGTGACGGGAACAATGTTTCGATCATCGACTACTGAGCTTCTTAATGACCTGGGCTGGGAAAGACTTGAAACGAGACGACTAATTCACAAGCTAATTTTCTTCCACAGACTTTACTATAACAACCCTCCTCTTCCTTATTATACAGCCGACCTACTGACGGGCACAAGACATGACGCAACTGGCCTTAGACTACGTAACGCAACCCATCTTACCATTCCTCCCATTCATCTCGCGTCCTTTCATCGATCCTATATCCCTGCCACCATTCGGCAATGGAACCTACTACCATCAGCGTTACGCAGCATCACCTCCCGCTCAGACTTTGCTCGTCAAGTTTGGCAGCGATTTGGGGCACCAAAGCCACCACCTTCACACTCATACGGCACAAAAGTAGGCAACACACACCACACCAGGCTCCGCATCGGTCTATCAATATTAAATGCACATCTCTTCCGGATCTGTCATAACAACACGCCAAGCCCATCATGCACTTGCGGACATCACAGCGAAGACACAATCCATTACATACTCTGGTGCCCCCTACACGATCAACATCGATTAGCTTTGTTCAGAGATATACAAATTATAATACCTGGCTTTGATTTTCTCCCAGCTCAAAATAAACTTGATACTCTCCTTTTCGGCAAGAATGTTAGCAAAGCTGAACAACTAACCATTGCCCGACTGCTTCAGAAATTTATTGCACGCACACGAAGGTTCAACTCCCCACACTAAGCTCACATCACACCACACAGCTCCCATAACCCGCATGTAGCGTAACATATCACACACTTCCATCCCACCACACCATTCATCCCAGTTGCTGACCTGACCGGGGCCGCCCGGCGTCGGGTTCTCTGTTCATCACCTATATGGTTGCTCGGCGGGCCGTTGGCGGGGTCGGCGCGTGTGATGCTTGTTTTTCTGGTTATTTTGTTAGTTTATAATTTGTTAATGACATAGTCGACTGTTTGATTCGTTTCAACTTATTGTTATTATTTTGTTCATTTTTGGAGAGGCGCCTTTGATTTAAGCTGTTGCTTTTGCGCCAATCCATTATTTTTCGCTATGTACTTATGTTTTCATGTATGAAAAAAAAACTGAACTAACACTTGCACATATTTAGTATTTACTGGAAAGCCAGAAGGTATGTAAACTTAATAGGCAGCCTACCGATTTGGTAAGGACACGAGCCATTCAACCTTGAACTCGGCTTACCAACGGATGACGTCACTGGCGGTAGCCGGCTCCTTCGTCGGCGCCGCGCTCACGCAGCAAACGTAGTCAGCCGCCAGTTACAGCTCGCTGTTTCGTACGGCCAGGGATTCACGAAGACGCGCGTGGTGAATTCTCAGTGCCCATTAATTCCTAGCGCATGATTAATTGTATGATTCTGTCCCACTGAATTGCCGGATATGCTGTGAAACGCGCCGTGACATGCCGTGACTGCCTCCAGTGACGTCACATCAAGCATCTGGCTCAAACGAAGTGGCTATAGCTAATAGCGGTGTCAACCCCTGCGAGCCGCAGTCCGCATACAAATCTTGCGCAACACAAACATCAATATCGCTCCGCTGGACAGCCTGTCCCGTACTTGCATATCTGAACGGAGCCTAACGGAGCCACACTGCCATTCTGTCTCCGTTGTAATTGAATAGCGTGTGGCGTTCACGTGCCGTTTCCCAGCCGCCAGGCTGCGCACAGTGCTCATTATCGCTGTTATTGCGCATGTTTTGTTCCGTGAACAAACGAACTCGTTGTATCGCTTGCTTATGTTTTTTACCTGCAGGATTATTTTAGAACTACAGGATTATTTTGGAGCTGCAGGATTAACCGGAAGTTGGTTTTCGCATTAGGAAAACAACATTATTTAGAGTTGTGATTTCCATTGGGAAACTGAATGATATGCGAGAATCGAGAATATCATTCAGTTTCCGAAGTGAGAGAATCATGAGAGAGGTGATAATTTGCAAAGGTGTGGTACCTACCTGTCTGTCTAAGATTTGTCACCGATTACTCCACCGATGGCTATAGATTTGTCGCCGATTAGAATGGCAGAACGGTAGCTTTCTCCAGCCCTGCGGCGACAGGTAATCTGCACGTGACATAGTTGTTTTGCCCGGGGTCCTCTTTTATGGAGATTTGTGTGGGTTTCTTTAAAATTTCTGAATATTTCTCAAAATCCAACTTCTCGAGTTCCTGACTGCCATAGCCACCGGATATCTTAGTGTCAAGTGTGGTTGGGGTAACATGAGTCTTTTGAGAAAGAGACTGACTAATGGAAGGATCGTGGGTTCAAATCCCAGTCGGATCACACAATGTTTCACGGGTGTCGTTGCTAAGCTTACTCTGTGACAGTGCTTGGTATGACCACATGAGACGATGTGTGAGTCACAAGGACGCACGTGCTGTTGTTTTGAAAGGGCCCTCCATTTTCAAGTTCTCGATAACACATTAAAAACAACCTTCGGTCCGCGACACCCCCAAAGGCGTCGCCCTCAGGTAAGTTTAGTTAACTTAACTCGCTATACACAATAAGGCAAGGGCTCCACCACAGGAGGGAACGGGGGGGCGTGTCCCTCCCCCCCCCCCCCAAAAAAAAACACATTGTCGGATTTTAACATTACGGCTATGGGCGTTGCATGGGAAGAATCGACTGCAGAATGCCTCCGTCTCCCCCCCCCCCCCCCCCCCACACACACACACACACACACACTCCCCAAGTTTCGGAAGGTGACGGCGCCCTTGCAATAAGGGATGCTTGGCAAATGATGGTGATGCCGAACCCGAACGTAGCGTAAGCGAAAAGTATAGCCCAACGTGGGGCTCGAACCCACGACCCTGAGATTAAGAGTCTCATGCTCTACCGACTGAGCTAGCCGGGCGTCGGCCGGCGGCGAGAACAGAGCGATAGTAAATGGAATAGGAACCGACGGCATGATATGCTGGTGGCATCCGAACGTTAGGAAGACCGTGTTTAAGTTAAAATAGGAGGCAAAGTGCGAATAGTTATCATACATAAACAAAGATCCATACATAAAAAATTAAGAAGCGACCACCCGTCGTCAATATCAACAATTAAATTAGTCACCTATCGCAAGCAGGCCACAACACATCCTATGCTATCTAGGTTACCCTTGCTGGGAGCGGTGGCGCGCTCCTGTAATCTGGCTACCCGGAGGCGTGGATTTGTGGATCTCTTGAGGGCGGGAGCCCTCCCCAACGGCGGCCTGTGTCGATCGGGTGTCCGCACTAAGCCTGTCATCGATATGGAGCCCCCGGAGGAGTCCGGGGCCGCCAGGTTGTCTAAGGAGGTGCGTACTGGGCCAGGCGGGTGACCGAGCAGCCAAAAGTACCCGTGTCGGGCAGTAGTGGGATCGCGCCTGAGAACAGCCGTCGTTGGGGAGCCTGTCCAATACAGGGAGACCAAATTCTTTGCTGTTCGTGTGATGCATGTTATTAGGATTGTCCTGCATGGTCTTAAACGTCATGACAATGTATGACGTCATGCATATGGTCAGGGGCATCGCTGACGGGGGGTAGGGGTCGCGACCCCCCCCCCCATTTTTTAAAATCAGGCGAATGACCCCCCCCCCCCCAATAATTTGTAATATGTTTAATAAGTAATATTTTTGTCTTTCATCTCTCGATCCCCGGGTGGTTCGCAATCTAGAGGCTGGCACTATTAGCTGGAGTTGATACAGCAGTTGGCCGCCAGGGACCGCTATAGTTAGCTAGGGTGTTATGACGTCGCAAGCAAATGGTACCAGTCAAATATTTAACGCTAAATATACATTTATTGATTTATAAATGAATAAATAAATCAATATTTAGTGGTACCATTTGCTTGCGACGTCATAACACTCTGGCTCACTGGCGGTCCCTGGGGGCCAACTGCTGCAACAACTCCAGCTGATAGTGCTAGCCAATCTAGACACTGGATGGTTCACTTTTTCTGCGCAATAGATGTCGACAAAAAATTGTGCCATACATTTGGCAGCACAAAGGATTTCCCTGTTATTAAAAACAAAATAATATGACGTAACCAACTCAACTTTCCGCTTGAAACTAAAAGTTGAATATCTTCCAAGATAAGCATTTTGTTCGGAAAAAAAGTTGACAAACATGTTCAGCTGACCTCGCCTGACATGTAGACATACAATTAAGTGTGATTCGACAACTTTAAAAAAGGTGAGACAGTCCCTTTAAAGTACCATCAAAATGCACCAAAATACAGATTTCTCCCCAGATTTGACCCACTTCCTCGTCAAAGTTCGGGTGGCTGAAGCCAAGAGTGTGTGTGTGGGGGGGTGGGGGGCTGAAGCCCCCTCAACTGAATAAGATCCTACACTCCTGCGACGTGGAATTGGGCTCAGTCAGCTACGGATGAAATTTCCTTAGTTTTCCCTTGACACACCGCTGTTCCGAAAGGAAAACATTTCGTCCGTAACATGCAGCGGCGTCGCCGACGGGAGGGTCGGGGACGGTCCACCCGACCCCCACTCAAAAGGAGGGGTGGTTGACACCCCCCCCCAACAAACACCACTTTTGCGGGGGAAGTTAACAATTTATCGTAAAAATTGCCTTTTGCAGCAGACAAAGTTCAGCTATCCACAGTCAAAAAAGTGGAAATTTCGCGCCGCTTTGCGGCATGACACAAGTTTTGCAATTGCTTATACAAATTTGGAAAATGGGAAAATGAATTCCACCAGGGCCTACTCCCTTCATAAAATATTAACTTTCAAGCGGGCTACATGTTTAGCTAGTCTGCCGAGTTTCGAAAAAAGGCGATGCAAACGCTAGGACGCGGACATCGGCTCCCAGAAGCTGCTCCAGCGTTGCTCAACTTGCTGGACCGAAGAGCTAATAGTGGGACCAGGCCAAAGCCATCTCCCCAAGCCATCTCGCCCCAAGCTCCTCCAGATCCACAAGGACCATTTATACGCGTAAAAGTCGTTCTGCCCCTTGCTGCTTTCAAATCATTTGCACTGTTACTAGTTGTTTGTTGCAGCCTGGTTCATATGTATACACTATACAGTTATTATTATCATATGTATTATTGAGCATTGACTGCCACCGGTCATCGTCATTTACTATCCGAGGCTAATGTATATGAAAATCTACCTTCATTTAAATATTTGTCATCATACATCATATGTGTAACCGAGAAAAGGGATTACTGAGGCTTGGCTCTACTCACGGTCTGGTTCCAATATAACAATTTCGTTTTCCACGACCTGAAATTAAAATTTGCACCCCGCTTCGCGGCGTCACATCAGTGGCCATCATCATAACGAAGCCATCGTCATCGTATTCGGTTCCTCGTAACACTGAATTGAATGTATAGCATTTTTAGCTTGTTATCCTATACATGACTCACCGCCTATATTTCTGGGTTTTATCAGGAAAACCCGTTAAAAAAATTCGCGCCTCTTGACGGCGCTAAATAACAAGTACCTACTATAACATGAAAATTCACACAAAACAAAAATGCTGCAAAGGCACACGCAAAAAATGGGGGTACATTTTTTCGTCATTTCAGCCGACCCCCCCTCCCCCCCCCCACACTCAAAAATGTTCGGCAACGCCACTGCATATGGTAGCTTGGATATGGAAGCTATTGCACACAATAATTGCGGACTTTAGGCATATATACGAAGGCTGCGTGTAACGTAAACAACCGTTGTGAAGTTTCGCGGACCCGAAACAGTCTTCTAAAAAGGGCCCACTAGTCCTGTGCCGAAAATACTTAGCGTAGCGAGGTGATTCTTGTACCACAACCCATTTTTCGATCTGCTCTACAAATCTGTTATCTCAGTTCAAAACCCCATGTTAACCCTATTTGTAACAGGGGGGGGGGCAGATATCTCCAGAATATCCTCGAAGATATCTCCAGAACAGCTGGGAGCAGGCCCATACAATTTTGGGACTTTTCCTGGCATTTAATTCCGCATTTGAAGTCAAAATTTTGAGTTGTTATTCTGAACAGAGGCGGTTCCAGGGCACGGTTTTGGGAGGGTTCGGCGGCGACATTTGGCGATAATACGGATATGTGATCTCCACGGTTTCTTCCTAACTGCCTCAAGTATGAAGGAGTTACATCGGGTTACGGCGATTGCAACAAGTGCAAATTCGTTGATGTTAATTAAATATTATACAAATTGCATGACAGAGGCGGATGCAGGGGCTTGAAAAAGGGGGGGTTCCAAGAAGTATTCAATGCTTGGCGGGAAGCCAATAGAGCAATGCAAGGAGCATTTATAGCTAGTAAGATGTAAAAGATAGCTTCTCCTTCCATTATTTGCATAATTTATTACATATAGAGTTGCAGGGGCATGTTCAGGCACATGAAAAGGTGGGTGACTGGTATGGTGATGACGATATACCAGCGATTACGGCACAATAGACGGTTAACTTATAATGATATATGCACATATGAGTCCAGGAGAGGGAATAAAATCATTTTTTCAAAGGCGCGCTCAGGAATGGAAGAAAGGGGGTCATATTATTGCAAGGAAACTAAGATGCATGGGCCTACAATGACATAACATATTGCAGTTTTCGGATGAAAAACGCACCACAGGGTACCATCCGAACGATTATGAGATAATAGGCGAGTCCAGGTAGGGTAAAAAGGGGGGTAAGCTATGAGAATTGAAGTTGTAAGTGAAATAGTCACTGTTGACTAGTTAGTATCATACTAGCGGATAATATACTTATCAAAAGGTCTTGCGCCTCCCCAGTTTGGATCCTGGATGCGCCTATGATGAAGTACAATATGCAAAAACGAGCTATCTACATTCAGTAACATATTTATAGTACTGGGTAGCAACTTGCCTGCGGTTAATATTTTGTCCTATTTGATCTTCCTTTTTCACTAACATGGTACTGCCTATGGGGGAAAAATATGATGTATAACTCTTTTGCCTTATGTCACCATAACATACCATTTCATTTATAAAAAAAAACATAAAAAATAGTTTTATTCCGCATTTACTTCACCCCCATATTGAGTGACCTGCACACGCCTATTATTTTGAATTTTCACAAGTCATCGCCATATATCAATTTCCAATTCAATCTCTATCGATTCCCATTGGTTGTGTTAAAATCGGTTGATAAACATGACAGCTGTGCTGGATCACATATACCACTAACATTTGTAGTTTTTGCCCCCCTGTTGCCCCCTATCAATTAAAAAAATAAATATAGATCGTGTTGAGGGGAACCAAACGCCGTTTCATTTTTCTGAATATCGGTCGGGTAGATCTCGAGATCTCCGGGGGCGGAATCCGCTCCCCCCCCCCCCCTGTTACAAATAGGGGTAGCCAGAAGCCTGTTACAAATAGGGCTATAGGTGAGCTATTCCCTTTAAACGGTTAAACAGTACCACACGTGGAAGGAGACCGGGGTGTCAACATGCTACATGCAACATGCAACATGCGAATTGCATGCGACACAGCAGAGAGAAGCTGAAGAGGATACCATTATATTGTAGGAGGGGAAGCACACTCAGAAAACTACGAAAACTGTGAGATAATCATTTGTACACATCAATTTGCCTCACTTGTGACAGATCCTGGGGAGCTGTCGAATAATATTTCGTTTCGTCATAAGGAGTCTCACAGACTGCATCAACTCGAAAGTCGGCCAAAGATCAGGTCCAGGTCACGACAGTTTTGGCAAGAGTCCAAAATGATTAGCTTGGTCTTGTGTTGAACTAACCGTAGGAGCAGCTGAGTTCGATGAGTTCGAAACCAAGTTCACAAGAAACTGAGGGAGCAAACTCTTGTTAGAAACAGACGGATAACGCCAGGGCACTGGACTACTAGCACATCATGGACAAACCGGGGAAAGTCATCGTCTACAAAATTATGAAAGACATGAGAACAAACTCAACAAATTTGAGTCGAGCATGACCCTTGCATTGGGCGTGGATAGTGCTTTGAAAACAAATGTTGGCGGTGGTTTTGCCGCTATATGTAGGCTAACGATTGCAGTAAGATTTGCATGAGGCTTCCCATCTCCGGAATCCGAGAGGAATAATGTCAGATACTCATTAGCAAATTTCGATCTCACAAACTGTGCAGTTTTCTGGAAAACTATTGTGGACCAATAAGAGGAAAAAACCATGGGCGCTATACAACATTTTATTCCTTTTGGTTCCGAACGACTTTCTCCAAGATACACTCACACACTTGTATGACGTTTCCTTGAGGCATTGTTTTGGTATATTTGGTCTTCTTCAGCAATTGGTATACATTTATTCCCTGAACTTTCACATATCAGTGCTTAGTGTACAACGGAAAACTACCCAACGTCCAAGTACATGCGTAATCGATGCGCTCCCCGAATTACCATCGAAGCCAAACGCTATCTTGATATGACAGCCTCATCCTGAGACAATCCTTATATAAACTCACAGACAGCGAGCAGCTCAGAACAGCGGTACGACGGGAACAACGCACCCATTTAGAGACAGAGAATCGCCAATGTCACAGAGCCATCTGTCCTTATCTTCTATGTAAACATATAGGTGGCGTCGAGTCGCTGGGGAGTATATCTTCGTCAGATTTCGGTAATCATCAAGCACTTAACGTGGATTGGAAAATCCGAAATGATGCCAGTGATGCTTATTAGAGGATGATGCGACAAAACTACACCAATCACAGATATCACAGTTATCAGTGCAAGTGGGAGGGAAATAGATAACTAGTCATAGTTACAATGCGATAATAAGATAGTCTGACACACTCGTGATACGTTTTTACGTCAAGCGAATGCATAGTAACGCAACATTGTTAGTGGTAAGACACTGTTGAAATGCATAAAATGCATGACCATCAGTTTCCTAAAAAGCCGTTCAGTGTGAAATATGAGGTGTCAACCGACAACGGCACGTGCTGTGTCGTATGCTCAGGTAAGACACTAGTATACATTAACTGATGGCACGCAACTTAGCAACTGAAGCCTATACAAAGCAATGTATCACAGCTCAAGACATTGTCACAACACAATCCGTAAGTCTTTCTTCATCGTAATCCGGACTATCGTTTACATCGAGATGCGCACTTAATTCTACATTGTGAAATATGACAAAATCAGTGTATCGACAACTCATTAGTTGAAGTCAGTTAGATATTGTAGTAAATTATAATACCATTATAATTATTTATGGTCACAGGCAATAAGTCAATAACCGTTCCTTAAAAAAGGTACGCTAATTATACCGAAACTGAAGGTGACGTAAACGTTTCTAGCCTCGAGGCGACATATTTTTATGCTATGGCACATTTAAGAACATTCGCTATAGATGGTTAATTATTTGAAAATTAGGCTGTAGGTGCATTATTCCCGTGTGAGTGCTCACCATCTTATTATGAGTGCTCACCATCTTCTTCCACCACCAGGGTAGCATTATCAAATGCCTTCTCTACATCGACGGGCCTGCGGGTTGACGTGCCGTTCGCTGGAGCTTTGTCCACCGTGCCCCCGTCCCCAATGTCCACATCCACGTACACATCCCTCTCCCCGTTCGCAACATCTCCCGTGTCCGCCACTCTATCCATACCTCCACCACCACCGCCATCACCACCACCACCTCCACTGCCGCCTCCGCCACTGCCGCCTCCGCCACCAGCGCCGTTTGCGTCAAAGCCAGCCTCCACGCTGACCTTGCGTCCAAGCCACCGCCCGTGGAACCTCAGACGCAGCTTCACCATCCCCCATGTCATCCCGTGCAACGCCAGCACGGCCGTACAGGCGACCACCGACGTTCCGGAGGACATCCCCACGTCGGCCCAGTCCAGGATGGGGTAGATCCAGGTGTTGCCACTTGGGTCGAGCCCGCCGCAGAGGTAGTAGATGATGCTGAACAGGAGGTAGGTGAGGCCGAAGCACATGGGGTAGATGACGTGGTGGTAGCGCCGCGGCGTGCCGTGGATGAACAGGTCCGACAGTGTGTAGAGTGTCGTTAGAGCGTGCAGGTGGATGTCCGGGTACGTCACAGGGTCTGCCGGACAGAGAGGGCACGGGTTCGAATCTAGGTACCGGATATTTTGTTATGGGTGGTGAATACATCGAGATGGTCGAATGAAATGCGATATGCAAAATGGGGAATGTCTTATGCTTTCAGGTCGCTTCATGAGTTCAAATTTGATAAAGATGTGATGTTAGGTTGAGTGGTGCTTTTTAAGAAACTGTTGAACATGAAACATTCACTATTTGACCTGACAGGCGATAATTAAATGCACGTCATTATCGCATCATATGATATCATTGTCCTCGTGTGACAATCCATAGCTTCGTTGATTGTTTATCTTTTGGCTTTGTTAATAGTTTATCAAAGACAAGTGAGAGTCGCTGTTCAGACTTACCGTCCAGGAACGGGAACACCCCCGTCCAGTACATAGAGTCGCTGTTCAGACTTACCGTCCAGGAACGGGAACACCCCCGCCCAGTACATAGAGTCGCTGTTCAGACTTACCGTCCAGGAACGGGAACACCCCCGCCCAGTACATAGAGTCGCTGTTCAGACTTACCGTCCAGGAACGGGAACACCCCCGCTCAGTACATAGAGTCGCTGTTCAGACTTACCGTCCAGGAACGGGAACACCCCCGCCCAGTACATAGAGTCGCTGTTCAGACTTACCGTCCAGGAACGGGAACACCCCCGCTCAGTACATAGAGTCGCTGTTCAGACTTACCGTCCAGGAACGGGAACACCCCCGTCCAGTACATAGAGTCGCTGTTCAGACTTACCGTCCAGGAACGGGAACACCCCCGTCCAGTACATAGAGTCGCTGTTCAGACTTACCGTCCAGGAACGGGAACACCCCCGTCCAGTACATAGAGTCGCTGTTCAGACTTACCGTCCAGGAACGGGAACACCCCCGCCCAGTACATAGAGTCGCTGTTCAGACTTACCGTCCAGGAACGGGAACACCCCCGCCCAGTACATAGAGTCGCTGTTCAGACTTACCGTCCAGGAACGGGAACACCCCCGCCCAGTACATAGAGCCGCTGTTCAGACTTACCGTCCAGGAACGGGAACACCCCGCTCAGTACATAGAGTCGCTGTTCAGACTTACCGTCCAGGAACGGGAACACCCCCGCCCAGTACATAGAGTCGCTGTTCAGACTTACCGTCCAGGAACGGGAACACCCCCGCCCAGTACATAGAGTCGCTGTTCAGACTTACCGTCCAGGAACGGGAACACCCCCGCTCAGTACATAGAGTCGCTGTTCAGACTTACCGTCCAGGAACGGGAACACCCCCGTCCAGTACATAGAGTCGCTGTTCAGACTTACCGTCCAGGAACGGGAACACCCCCGTCCAGTACATAGAGTCGCTGTTCAGACTTACCGTCCAGGAACGGGAACACCCCCGCCCAGTACATAGAGTCGCTGTTCAGACTTACCGTCCAGGAACGGGAACACCCCCGCTCAGTCGCTGTTCAGACTTACCGTCCAGGAACGGGAACACCCCCGCCCAGTCGCTGTTCAGACTTACCGTCCAGGAACGGGAACACCCCCGCCCAGTACATAGAGTCGCTGTTCAGACTTACCGTCCAGGAACGGGAACACCCCCGTCCAGTACATAGAGTCGCTGTTCAGACTTACCGTCCAGGAACGGGAACACCCCCGCCCAGTACATAGAGTCGCTGTTCAGACTTACCGTCCAGGAACGGGAACACCCCCGCTCAGTCGCTGTTCAGACTTACCGTCCAGGAACGGGAACACCCCCGCCCAGTCGCTGTTCAGACTTACCGTCCAGGAACGGGAACACCCCCGCCCAGTACATAGAGTCGCTGTTCAGACTTACCGTCCAGGAACGGGAACACCCCCGCCCAGTACATAGAGTCGCTGTTCAGACTTACCGTCCAGGAACGGGAACACCCCCGTCCAGTCGCTGTTCAGACTTACCGTCCAGGAACGGGAACACCCCCGCCCAGTACATAGAGTCGCTGTTCAGACTTACCGTCCAGGAACGGGAACACCCCCGTCCAGTCGCTGTTCAGACTTACCGTCCAGGAACGGGAACACCCCCGCCCAGTACATAGAGCCGCTGTTCAGACTTACCGTCCAGGAACGGGAACACCCCCGCCCAGTACATAGAGTCGCTGTTCAGACTTACCGTCCAGGAACGGGAACACCCCCGCTCAGTACATAGAGTCGCTGTTCAGACTTACCGTCCAGGAACGGGAACACCCCCGCCCAGTACATAGAGTCGCTGTTCAGACTTACCGTCCAGGAACGGGAACACCCCCGCTCAGTACATAGAGTCGCTGTTCAGACTTACCGTCCAGGAACGGGAACACCCCCGCTCAGTCGCTGTTCAGACTTACCGTCCAGGAACGGGAACACCCCCGTCCAGTACATAGAGTCGCTGTTCAGACTTACCGTCCAGGAACGGGAACACCCCCGTCCAGTCGCTGTTCAGACTTACCGTCCAGGAACGGGAACACCCCCGCTCAGTACATAGAGTCGCTGTTCAGACTTACCGTCCAGGAACGGGAACACCCCCGTCCAGTCGCTGTTCAGACTTACCGTCCAGGAACGGGAACACCCCCGCTCAGTACATAGAGTCGCTGTTCAGACTTACCGTCCAGGAACGGGAACACCCCCGCTCAGTACATAGAGTCGCTGTTCAGACTTACCGTCCAGGAACGGGAACACCCCCGCTCAGTACATAGAGTCGCTGTTCAGACTTACCGTCCAGGAACGGGAACACCCCCGCTCAGTCGCTGTTCAGACTTACCGTCCAGGAACGGGAACACCCCCGTCCAGTACATAGAGTCGCTGTTCAGACTTACCGTCCAGGAACGGGAACACCCCCGCCCAGTACATAGAGTCGCTGTTCAGACTTACCGTCCAGGAACGGGAACACCCCCGTCCAGTCGCTGTTCAGACTTACCGTCCAGGAACGGGAACACCCCCGCTCAGTACATAGAGTCGCTGTTCAGACTTACCGTCCAGGAACGGGAACACCCCCGCTCAGTACATAGAGTCGCTGTTCAGACTTACCGTCCAGGAACGGGAACACCCCCGCTCAGTACATAGAGTCGCTGTTCAGACTTACCGTCCAGGAACGGGAACACCCCCGCTCAGTACATGGAGTCGCTGTTCAGACTTACCGTCCAGGAACGGGAACACCCCCGCCCAGTCGCTGTTCAGACTTACCGTCCAGGAACGGGAACACCCCCGCCCAGTCGCTGTTCAGACTTACCGTCCAGGAACGGGAACACCCCCGTCCAGTACATAGAGTCGCTGTTCAGACTTACCGTCCAGGAACGGGAACACCCCCGCCCAGTCGCTGTTCAGACTTACCGTCCAGGAACGGGAACACCCCCGCCCAGTACATAGAGTCGCTGTTCAGACTTACCGTCCAGGAACGGGAACACCCCCGCTCAGTACATAGAGTCGCTGTTCAGACTTACCGTCCAGGAACGGGAACACCCCCGCCCAGTCGCTGTTCAGACTTACCGTCCAGGAACGGGAACACCCCCGCCCAGTACATAGAGTCGCTGTTCAGACTTACCGTCCAGGAACGGGAACACCCCCGCCCAGTCGCTGTTCAGACTTACCGTCCAGGAACGGGAACACCCCCGCTCAGTCGCTGTTCAGACTTACCGTCCAGGAACGGGAACACCCCCGCCCAGTCGCTGTTCAGACTTACCGTCCAGGAACGGGAACACCCCCGCCCAGTCGCTGTTCAGACTTACCGTCCAGGAACGGGAACACCCCCGCCCAGTACATAGAGTCGCTGTTCAGACTTACCGTCCAGGAACGGGAACACCCCCGCCCAGTACATAGAGTCGCTGTTCAGACTTACCGTCCAGGAACGGGAACACCCCCGCCCAGTACATAGAGTCGCTGTTCAGACTTACCGTCCAGGAACGGGAACACCCCCGTCCAGTACATAGAGTCGCTGTTCAGACTTACCGTCCAGGAACGGGAACACCCCCGCCCAGTACATAGAGTCGCTGTTCAGACTTACCGTCCAGGAACGGGAACACCCCCGCCCAGTCGCTGTTCAGACTTACCGTCCAGGAACGGGAACACCCCCGCCCAGTACATAGAGTCGCTGTTCAGACTTACCGTCCAGGAACGGGAACACCCCCGCCCAGTCGCTGTTCAGACTTACCGTCCAGGAACGGGAACACCCCCGCCCAGTACATAGAGTCGCTGTTCAGACTTACCGTCCAGGAACGGGAACACCCCCGCCCAGTCGCTGTTCAGACTTACCGTCCAGGAACGGGAACACCCCCGCTCAGTACATAGAGTCGCTGTTCAGACTTACCGTCCAGGAACGGGAACACCCCCGCCCAGTACATAGAGTCGCTGTTCAGACTTACCGTCCAGGAACGGGAACACCCCCGCCCAGTACATAGAGTCGCTGTTCAGACTTACCGTCCAGGAACGGGAACACCCCCGCCCAGTACATAGAGTCGCTGTTCAGACTTACCGTCCAGGAACGGGAACACCCCCGCCCAGTCGCTGTTCAGACTTACCGTCCAGGAACGGGAACACCCCCGCCCAGTACATAGAGTCGCTGTTCAGACTTACCGTCCAGGAACGGGAACACCCCCGCCCAGTACATAGAGTCGCTGTTCAGACTTACCGTCCAGGAACGGGAACACCCCCACTCAGTACATAGAGTCGCTGTTCAGACTTACCGTCCAGGAACGGGAACACCCCCGCCCAGTACATAGAGTCGCTGTTCAGACTTACCGTCCAGGAACGGGAACACCCCCGCTCAGTACATAGAGTCGCTGTTCAGACTTACCGTCCAGGAACGGGAACACCCCCGCCCAGTCGCTGTTCAGACTTACCGTCCAGGAACGGGAACACCCCCGCCCAGTACATAGAGTCGCTGTTCAGACTTACCGTCCAGGAACGGGAACACCCCCGCCCAGTACATAGAGTCGCTGTTCAGACTTACCGTCCAGGAACGGGAACACCCCCGCCCAGTCGCTGTTCAGACTTACCGTCCAGGAACGGGAACACCCCCGCTCAGTACATAGAGTCGCTGTTCAGACTTACCGTCCAGGAACGGGAACACCCCCGCCCAGTCGCTGTTCAGACTTACCGTCCAGGAACGGGAACACCCCCGCCCAGTACATAGAGTCGCTGTTCAGACTTACCGTCCAGGAACGGGAACACCCCCGCTCAGTCGCTGTTCAGACTTACCGTCCAGGAACGGGAACACCCCCGCCCAGTCGCTGTTCAGACTTACCGACCAGGAACGGGAACACCCCCGCCCAGTACATAGAGTCGCTGTTCAGACTTACCGACCAGGAACGGGAACACCCCCGCCCAGTACATAGAGTCGCTGTTCAGACTTACCGTCCAGGAACGGGAACACCCCCGCCCAGTCGCTGTTCAGACTTACCGTCCAGGAACGGGAACACCCCCGCCCAGTACATAGAGTCGCTGTTCAGACTTACCGTCCAGGAACGGGAACACCCCCGCCCAGTACATAGAGTCGCTGTTCAGACTTACCGTCCAGGAACGGGAACACCCCCGTCCAGTACATAGAGTCGCTGTTCATACTTACCGTCCAGGAACGGGAACACCCCCGCCCAGTACATAGAGTCGCTGTTCAGACTTACCGTCCAGGAACGGGAACACCCCCGCTCAGTCGCTGTTCAGACTTACCGTCCAGGAACGGGAACACCCCCGCCCAGTACATAGAGTCGCTGTTCAGACTTACCGTCCAGGAACGGGAACACCCCCGTCCAGTACATAGAGTCGCTGTTCAGACTTACCGTCCAGGAACGGGAACACCCCCGCCCAGTACATAGAGTCGCTGTTCAGACTTACCGTCCAGGAACGGGAACACCCCCGCTCAGTCGCTGTTCAGACTTACCGTCCAGGAACGGGAACACCCCCGCTCAGTCGCTGTTCAGACTTACCGTCCAGGAACGGGAACACCCCCGCTCAGTCGCTGTTCAGACTTACCGTCCAGGAACGGGAACACCCCCGCTCAGTCGCTGTTCAGACTTACCGTCCAGGAACGGGAACACCCCCGCCCAGTACATAGAGTCGCTGTTCAGACTTACCGTCCAGGAACGGGAACACCCCCGCTCAGTCGCTGTTCAGACTTACCGTCCAGGAACGGGAACACCCCCGCTCAGTCGCTGTTCAGACTTACCGTCCAGGAACGGGAACACCCCCGCCCAGTACATAGAGTCGCTGTTCAGACTTACCGTCCAGGAACGGGAACACCCCCGCTCAGTCGCTGTTCAGACTTACCGTCCAGGAACGGGAACACCCCCGCCCAGTACATAGAGTCGCTGTTCAGACTTACCGTCCAGGAACGGGAACACCCCCGTCCAGTACATAGAGTCGCTGTTCAGACTTACCGTCCAGGAACGGGAACACCCCCGCCCAGTCGCTGTTCAGACTTACCGTCCAGGAACGGGAACACCCCCGCCCAGTCGCTGTTCAGACTTACCGTCCAGGAACGGGAACACCCCCGCCCAGTACATAGAGTCGCTGTTCAGACTTACCGTCCAGGAACGGGAACACCCCCGCCCAGTACATAGAGTCGCTGTTCAGACTTACCGTCCAGGAACGGGAACACCCCCGTCCAGTACATAGAGTCGCTGTTCAGACTTACCGTCCAGGAACGGGAACACCCCCGCCCAGTACATAGAGTCGCTGTTCAGACTTACCGTCCAGGAACGGGAACACCCCCGCCCAGTCGCTGTTCAGACTTACCGTCCAGGAACGGGAACACCCCCGCCCAGTACATAGAGTCGCTGTTCAGACTTACCGTCCAGGAACGGGAACACCCCCGCTCAGTACATAGAGTCGCTGTTCAGACTTACCGTCCAGGAACGGGAACACCCCCGCCCAGTACATAGAGTCGCTGTTCAGACTTACCGTCCAGGAACGGGAACACCCCCGTCCAGTACATAGAGTCGCTGTTCAGACTTACCGTCCAGGAACGGGAACACCCCCGCTCAGTACATAGAGTCGCTGTTCAGACTTACCGTCCAGGAACGGGAACACCCCCGCCCAGTACATAGAGTCGCTGTTCAGACTTACCGTCCAGGAACGGGAACATCCCCGCCCAGTCGCTGTTCAGACTTACCGTCCAGGAACGGGAACACCCCCGCTCAGTACATAGAGTCGCTGTTCAGACTTACTGTCCAGGAACGGGAACACCCCCGCCCAGTACATAGAGTCGCTGTTCAGACTTACCGTCCAGGAACGGGAACACCCCCGCCCAGTCGCTGTTCAGACTTACCGTCCAGGAACGGGAACACCCCCGTCCAGTACATAGAGTCGCTGTTCAGACTTACCGTCCAGGAACGGGAACACCCCCGCCCAGTACATAGAGTCGCTGTTCAGACTTACCGTCCAGGAACGGGAACACCCCGCTCAGTACATAGAGTCGCTGTTCAGACTTACCGTCCAGGAACGGGAACACCCCCGTCCAGTACATAGAGTCGCTGTTCAGACTTACCGTCCAGGAACGGGAACACCCCCGCCCAGTCGCTGTTCAGACTTACCGTCCAGGAACGGGAACACCCCCGTCCAGTACATAGAGTCGCTGTTCAGACTTACCGTCCAGGAACGGGAACACCCCCGCTCAGTACATAGAGTCGCTGTTCAGACTTACCGTCCAGGAACGGGAACACCCCCGTCCAGTACATAGAGTCGCTGTTCAGACTTACCGTCCAGGAACGGGAACACCCCCGCCCAGTCGCTGTTCAGACTTACCGTCCAGGAACGGGAACACCCCCGCCCAGTACATAGAGTCGCTGTTCAGACTTACCGTCCAGGAACGGGAACACCCCCGCCCAGTCGCTGTTCAGACTTACCGTCCAGGAACGGGAACACCCCCGTCCAGTACATAGAGTCGCTGTTCAGACTTACCGTCCAGGAACGGGAACACCCCCGTCCAGTACATAGAGTCGCTGTTCAGACTTACCGTCCAGGAACGGGAACACCCCCGTCCAGTACATAGAGTCGCTGTTCAGACTTACCGTCCAGGAACGGGAACACCCCCGTCCAGTACATAGAGTCGCTGTTCAGACTTACCGTCCAGGAACGGGAACACCCCCGCCCAGTACATAGAGTCGCTGTTCAGACTTACCGTCCAGGAACGGGAACACCCCCGCCCAGTCGCTGTTCAGACTTACCGTCCAGGAACGGGAACACCCCCGCCCAGTACATAGAGTCGCTGTTCAGACTTACCGTCCAGGAACGGGAACACCCCCGTCCAGTACATAGAGTCGCTGTTCAGACTTACCGTCCAGGAACGGGAACACCCCCGTCCAGTACATAGAGTCGCTGTTCAGACTTACCGTCCAGGAACGGGAACACCCCCGCCCAGTACATAGAGTCACTGTTCAGACTTACCGTCCAGGAACGGGAACACCCCCGCCCAGTACATAGAGTCGCTGTTCAGACTTACCGTCCAGGAACGGGAACACCCCCGTCCAGTACATAGAGTCGCTGTTCAGACTTACCGTCCAGGAACGGGAACACCCCCGCCCAGTACATAGAGTCGCTGTTCAGACTTACCGTCCAGGAACGGGAACACCCCCGCCCAGTCGCTGTTCAGACTTACCGTCCAGGAACGGGAACACCCCCGCCCAGTCGCTGTTCAGACTTACCGTCCAGGAACGGGAACACCCCCGCCCAGTACATAGAGTCGCTGTTCAGACTTACCGTCCAGGAACGGGAACACCCCCGCCCAGTACACAGAGTCGCTGTTCAGACTTACCGTCCAGGAACGGGAACACCCCCGCCCAGTACATAGAGTCGCTGTTCAGACTTACCGTCCAGGAACGGGAACACCCCCGTCCAGTACATAGAGTCGCTGTTCAGACTTACCGTCCAGGAACGGGAACACCCCCGCCCCCCCCGCCAGTACACAGAGTCGCTGTCAGACTTACCGTCCAGGAACGGGAACACCCCGTCCAGTACATAGAGTCGCTGTTCAGACTTACCGTCAGGAACGGGAACACCCCCGCCCAGTACATAGAGTCGCTGTTCAGACTTACCGTCCAGGAACGGAACACCCCCGCCCAGTACACAGAGTCGCTGTTCAGACTTACCGTCCAGGAACGGGACACCCCCGCCCAGTACACAGAGTCGCCTGTTCAGACTTACCGTCCAGAACGGGAACACCCCGCCAGTACATAGAGTCGCTGTTCAGACTTACCGTCCAGAACGGGAACACCCCCGCCCAGTACATAGAGTCGCTGTTCAGACTTACCGTCCAGGAACGGGAACACCCCCGCCCAGTACATAGAGTCGCTGTTCAGACTTACCGTCCAGGAACGGGAACACCCCCGCTCAGTACATAGAGTCGCTGTTCAGATTTACCGTCCAGGAACGGGAACACCCCCGCTCAGTACATAGAGTCGCTGTTCAGACTTACCGTCCAGGAACGGGAACACCCCCGCCCAGTACATAGAGTCGCTGTTCAGACTTACCGTCCAGGAACGGGAACACCCCCGCCCAGTCGCTGTTCAGACTTACCGTCCAGGAACGGGAACACCCCCGTCCAGTACATAGAGTCGCTGTTCAGACTTACCGTCCAGGAACGGGAACACCCCCGCTCAGTACATAGAGTCGCTGTTCAGACTTACCGTCCAGGAACGGGAACACCCCCGCCCAGTACATAGAGTCGCTGTTCAGACTTACCGTCCAGGAACGGGAACACCCCCGCTCAGTACATAGAGTCGCTGTTCAGACTTACCGTCCAGGAACGGGAACACCCCCGCTCAGTACATAGAGTCGCTGTTCAGACTTACCGTCCAGGAACGGGAACACCCCCGCCCAGTCGCTGTTCAGACTTACCGTCCAGGAACGGGAACACCCCCGCTCAGTACATAGAGTCGCTGTTCAGACTTACCGTCCAGGAACGGGAACACCCCCGCCCAGTCGCTGTTCAGACTTACCGTCCAGGAACGGGAACACCCCCGTCCAGTACATAGAGTCGCAGTTCAGACTTACCGTCCAGGAACGGGAACACCCCCGCCCAGTACATAGAGTCGCTGTTCAGACTTACCGTCCAGGAACGGGAACACCCCCACTCAGTACAGAGAGTCGCTGTTCAGACTTACCGTCCAGGAACGGGAACACCCCCGCTCAGTACATAGAGTCGCTGTTCAGACTTACCGTCCAGGAGCGGGAACACCCCCGCCCAGTCGCTGTTCAGACTTACCGTCCAGGAACGGGAACACCCCCGCCCAGTACATAGAGTCGCTGTTCAGACTTACCGTCCAGGAACGGGAACACCCCCGCTCAGTACATAGAGTCGCTGTTCAGACTTAACGTCCAGGAACGGGAACACCCCCGTCCAGTACATAGAGTCGCAGCTCAGACTTACCGTCCAGGAACGGAAACACCCACGCCCAGTACATAGAGTCGCTGTTCAGACTTACCGTCCAGGAACGGGAACACCCCCGCCCAGTACATAGAGTCGCTGTTCAGACTTACCGTCCAGGAACGGGAACACCCCCGTCCAGTACATAGATTCGCTGTTCAGACTTACCGTCCAGGAACGGGAACACCCCCGTCTAGTACATAGAGTCGCTGTTCAGACTTACCGTCCAGGAACGGGAACACCCCCGCTCAGTCGCTGTTCAGACTTACCGTCCAGGAACGGGAACACCCCCGCCCAGTACATAGAGTCGTTGTTCAGACTTACCGTCCAGGAACGGGAACACCCCCGCTCAGTACATAGAGTCGCTGTTCAGACTTACCGTCCAGGAACGGGAACACCCCCGTCCAGTACATAGAGTCGCTGTTCAGACTTACCGTCCAGGAACGGGAACACCCCCGCCCAGTACATAGAGTCGCTGTTCAGACTTACCGTCCAGGAACGGGAACACCCCCGTCTAGTACATAGAGTCGCTGTTCAGACTTACCGTCCAGGAACGGGAACACCCCCGCTCAGTCGCTGTTCAGACTTACCGTCCAGGAACGGGAACACCCCCGCCCAGTCGCTGTTCAGACTTACCGTCCAGGAACGGGAACACCCCCGTCCAGTACATAGAGTCGCTGTTCAGACTTACCGTCCAGGAACGGGAACACCCCCGCCCAGTCGCTGTTCAGACTTACCGTCCAGGAACGGGAACACCCCCGCCCAGTACATAGAGTCGCTGTTCAGACTTACCGTCCAGGAACGGGAACACCCCCGCCCAGTCGCTGTTCAGACTTACCGTCCAGGAACGGGAACACCCCCGCCCAGTACATAGAGTCGCTGTTCAGACTTACCGTCCAGGAACGGGAACACCCCCGTCCAGTACATAGAGTCGCTGTTCAGACTTACCGTCCAGGAACGGGAACACCCCCGTCCAGTACATAGAGTCGCTGTTCAGACTTACCGTCCAGGAACGGGAACACCCCCGCTCAGTACATAGAGTCGCTGTTCAGACTTGCCGTCCAGGAACGGGAACACCCCCGCCCAGTACACAGAGTCGCTGTTCAGACTTACCGTCCAGGAACGGGAACACCCCCGCCCAGTCGCTGTTCAGACTTACCGTCCAGGAACGGGAACACCCCCGCCCAGTCGCTGTTCAGACTTACCGTCCAGGAACGGGAACACCCCCGCTCAGTACATAGAGTCGCTGTTCAGACTTACCGTCCAGGAACGGGAACACCCCCGTCCAGTACATAGAGTCGCAGCTCAGACTTACCGTCCAGGAACGGGAACACCCCCGCTCAGTACATAGAGTCGCTGTTCAGACTTACCGTCCAGGAACGGGAACACCCCCGCCCAGTACATAGAGTCGCTGTTCAGACTTACCGTCCAGGAACGGGAACACCCCCGCCCAGTCGCTGTTCAGACTTACCGTCCAGGAACGGGAACACCCCCACTCAGTACATAGAGTCGCTGTTCAGACTTACCGTCCAGGAACGGGAACACCCCCGCCCAGTACATAGAGTCGCTGTTCAGACTTACCGTCCAGGAACGGGAACACCCCCGTCCAGTACATAGAGTCGCTGTTCAGACTTACCGTCCAGGAACGGGAACACCCCCGCCCAGTACATAGAGTCGCTGTTCAGACTTACCGTCCAGGAACGGGAACACCCCCGCCCAGTACATAGAGTCGCTGTTCAGACTTACCGTCCAGGAACGGGAACACCCCCGCCCAGTCGCTGTTCAGACTTACCGTCCAGGAACGGGAACACCCCCGCTCAGTCGCTGTTCAGACTTACCGTCCAGGAACGGGAACACCCCCGCCCAGTACATAGAGTCGCTGTTCAGACTTACCGTCCAGGAACGGGAACACCCCCGTCCAGTACATAGAGTCGCTGTTCAGACTTACCGTCCAGGAACGGGAACACCCCCGCCCAGTACATAGAGTCGCTGTTCAGACTTACCGTCCAGGAACGGGAACACCCCCGCTCAGTACATAGAGTCGCTGTTCAGACTTACCGTCCAGGAACGGGAACACCCCCGCTCAGTACATAGAGTCGCTGTTCAGACTTACCGTCCAGGAACGGGAACACCCCCGCCCAGTACATAGAGTCGCTGTTCAGACTTACCGTCCAGGAACGGGAACACCCCCGCCCAGTACATAGAGTCGCTGTTCAGACTTACCGTCCAGGAACGGGAACACCCCCGCCCAGTCGCTGTTCAGACTTACCGTCCAGGAACGGGAACACCCCCGCCCAGTCGCTGTTCAGACTTACCGTCCAGGAACGGGAACACCCCCGTCCAGTACATAGAGTCGCTGTTCAGACTTACCGTCCAGGAACGGGAACACCCCCGCCCAGTCGCTGTTCAGACTTACCGTCCAGGAACGGGAACACCCCCGCCCAGTCGCTGTTCAGACTTACCGTCCAGGAACGGGAACACCCCCGCCCAGTCGCTGTTCAGACTTACCGTCCAGGAACGGGAACACCCCCACTCAGTACATAGAGTCGCTGTTCAGACTTACCGTCCAGGAACGGGAACACCCCCGCCCAGTACATAGAGTCGCTGTTCAGACTTACCGTCCAGGAACGGGAACACCCCCGTCCAGTACATAGAGTCGCTGTTCAGACTTACCGTCCAGGAACGGGAACACCCCCGCCCAGTACATAGAGTCGCTGTTCAGACTTACCGTCCAGGAACGGGAACACCCCCGCCCAGTCGCTGTTCAGACTTACCGTCCAGGAACGGGAACACCCCCGCTCAGTCGCTGTTCAGACTTACCGTCCAGGAACGGGAACACCCCCGTCCAGTACATAGAGTCGCTGTTCAGACTTACCGTCCAGGAACGGGAACACCCCCGCCCAGTACATAGAGTCGCTGTTCAGACTTACCGTCCAGGAACGGGAACACCCCCGCTCAGTCGCTGTTCAGACTTACCGTCCAGGAACGGGAACACCCCCGCCCAGTCGCTGTTCAGACTTACCGTCCAGGAACGGGAACACCCCCGCCCAGTACATAGAGTCGCTGTTCAGACTTACCGTCCAGGAACGGGAACACCCCCGCCCAGTACATAGAGTCGCTGTTCAGACTTACCGTCCAGGAACGGGAACACCCCCGCCCAGTACATAGAGTCGCTGTTCAGACTTACCGTCCAGGAACGGGAACACCCCCGCCCAGTACATAGAGTCGCTGTTCAGACTTACCGTCCAGGAACGGGAACACCCCCGTCCAGTACACAGAGTCGCTGTTCAGACTTACCGTCCAGGAACGGGAACACCCCCGCCCAGTACATAGAGTCGCTGTTCAGACTTACCGTCCAGGAACGGGAACACCCCCGCCCAGTACATAGAGTCGCTGTTCAGACTTACCGTCCAGGAACGGGAACACCCCCGCCCAGTCGCTGTTCAGACTTACCGTCCAGGAACGGGAACACCCCCGCCCAGTCGCTGTTCAGACTTACCGTCCAGGAACGGGAACACCCCCGCCCAGTCGCTGTTCAGACTTACCGTCCAGGAACGGGAACACCCCCGCCCAGTACATAGAGTCGCTGTTCAGACTTACCGTCCAGGAACGGGAACACCCCCGCCCAGTACACAGAGTCGCTGTTCAGACTTACCGTCCAGGAACGGGAACACCCCCGCCCAGTACATAGAGTCGCTGTTCAGACTTACCGTCCAGGAACGGGAACACCCCCGTCCAGTACATAGAGTCGCTGTTCAGACTTACCGTCCAGGAACGGGAACACCCCCGCCCAGTACACAGAGTCGCTGTTCAGACTTACCGTCCAGGAACGGGAACACCCCCGTCCAGTACATAGAGTCGCTGTTCAGACTTACCGTCCAGGAACGGGAACACCCCCGCCCAGTACATAGAGTCGCTGTTCAGACTTACCGTCCAGGAACGGGAACACCCCCGCCCAGTACACAGAGTCGCTGTTCAGACTTACCGTCCAGGAACGGGAACACCCCCGCCCAGTACACAGAGTCGCTGTTCAGACTTACCGTCCAGAAACGGGAACACCCCCGCCCAGTACATAGAGTCGCTGTTCAGACTTACCGTCCAGGAACGGGAACACCCCCGCCCAGTACATAGAGTCGCTGTTCAGACTTACCGTCCAGGAACGGGAACACCCCCGCCCAGTACATAGAGTCGCTGTTCAGACTTACCGTCCAGGAACGGGAACACCCCCGCTCAGTACATAGAGTCGCTGTTCAGATTTACCGTCCAGGAACGGGAACACCCCCGCTCAGTACATAGAGTCGCTGTTCAGACTTACCGTCCAGGAACGGGAACACCCCCGCCCAGTACATAGAGTCGCTGTTCAGACTTACCGTCCAGGAACGGGAACACCCCCGCCCAGTCGCTGTTCAGACTTACCGTCCAGGAACGGGAACACCCCCGTCCAGTACATAGAGTCGCTGTTCAGACTTACCGTCCAGGAACGGGAACACCCCCGCTCAGTACATAGAGTCGCTGTTCAGACTTACCGTCCAGGAACGGGAACACCCCCGCCCAGTACATAGAGTCGCTGTTCAGACTTACCGTCCAGGAACGGGAACACCCCCGCTCAGTACATAGAGTCGCTGTTCAGACTTACCGTCCAGGAACGGGAACACCCCCGCTCAGTACATAGAGTCGCTGTTCAGACTTACCGTCCAGGAACGGGAACACCCCCGCCCAGTCGCTGTTCAGACTTACCGTCCAGGAACGGGAACACCCCCGCTCAGTACATAGAGTCGCTGTTCAGACTTACCGTCCAGGAACGGGAACACCCCCGCCCAGTCGCTGTTCAGACTTACCGTCCAGGAACGGGAACACCCCCGTCCAGTACATAGAGTCGCAGTTCAGACTTACCGTCCAGGAACGGGAACACCCCCGCCCAGTACATAGAGTCGCTGTTCAGACTTACCGTCCAGGAACGGGAACACCCCCACTCAGTACAGAGAGTCGCTGTTCAGACTTACCGTCCAGGAACGGGAACACCCCCGCTCAGTACATAGAGTCGCTGTTCAGACTTACCGTCCAGGAGCGGGAACACCCCCGCCCAGTCGCTGTTCAGACTTACCGTCCAGGAACGGGAACACCCCCGCCCAGTACATAGAGTCGCTGTTCAGACTTACCGTCCAGGAACGGGAACACCCCCGCTCAGTACATAGAGTCGCTGTTCAGACTTAACGTCCAGGAACGGGAACACCCCCGTCCAGTACATAGAGTCGCAGCTCAGACTTACCGTCCAGGAACGGAAACACCCACGCCCAGTACATAGAGTCGCTGTTCAGACTTACCGTCCAGGAACGGGAACACCCCCGCCCAGTACATAGAGTCGCTGTTCAGACTTACCGTCCAGGAACGGGAACACCCCCGTCCAGTACATAGAGTCGCTGTTCAGACTTACCGTCCAGGAACGGGAACACCCCCGCCCAGTACATAGAGTCGTTGTTCAGACTTACCGTCCAGGAACGGGAACACCCCCGCTCAGTACATAGAGTCGCTGTTCAGACTTACCGTCCAGGAACGGGAACACCCCCGTCCAGTACATAGAGTCGCTGTTCAGACTTACCGTCCAGGAACGGGAACACCCCCGCCCAGTACATAGAGTCGCTGTTCAGACTTACCGTCCAGGAACGGGAACACCCCCGTCTAGTACATAGAGTCGCTGTTCAGACTTACCGTCCAGGAACGGGAACACCCCCGCTCAGTCGCTGTTCAGACTTACCGTCCAGGAACGGGAACACCCCCGCCCAGTCGCTGTTCAGACTTACCGTCCAGGAACGGGAACACCCCCGTCCAGTACATAGAGTCGCTGTTCAGACTTACCGTCCAGGAACGGGAACACCCCCGCCCAGTCGCTGTTCAGACTTACCGTCCAGGAACGGGAACACCCCCGCCCAGTACATAGAGTCGCTGTTCAGACTTACCGTCCAGGAACGGGAACACCCCCGCCCAGTCGCTGTTCAGACTTACCGTCCAGGAACGGGAACACCCCCGCCCAGTACATAGAGTCGCTGTTCAGACTTACCGTCCAGGAACGGGAACACCCCCGTCCAGTACATAGAGTCGCTGTTCAGACTTACCGTCCAGGAACGGGAACACCCCCGTCCAGTACATAGAGTCGCTGTTCAGACTTACCGTCCAGGAACGGGAACACCCCCGCTCAGTACATAGAGTCGCTGTTCAGACTTGCCGTCCAGGAACGGGAACACCCCCGCCCAGTACACAGAGTCGCTGTTCAGACTTACCGTCCAGGAACGGGAACACCCCCGCCCAGTCGCTGTTCAGACTTACCGTCCAGGAACGGGAACACCCCCGCCCAGTCGCTGTTCAGACTTACCGTCCAGGAACGGGAACACCCCCGCTCAGTACATAGAGTCGCTGTTCAGACTTACCGTCCAGGAACGGGAACACCCCCGTCCAGTACATAGAGTCGCAGCTCAGACTTACCGTCCAGGAACGGGAACACCCCCGCTCAGTACATAGAGTCGCTGTTCAGACTTACCGTCCAGGAACGGGAACACCCCCGCCCAGTACATAGAGTCGCTGTTCAGACTTACCGTCCAGGAACGGGAACACCCCCGCCCAGTCGCTGTTCAGACTTACCGTCCAGGAACGGGAACACCCCCACTCAGTACATAGAGTCGCTGTTCAGACTTACCGTCCAGGAACGGGAACACCCCCGCCCAGTACATAGAGTCGCTGTTCAGACTTACCGTCCAGGAACGGGAACACCCCCGTCCAGTACATAGAGTCGCTGTTCAGACTTACCGTCCAGGAACGGGAACACCCCCGCCCAGTACATAGAGTCGCTGTTCAGACTTACCGTCCAGGAACGGGAACACCCCCGCCCAGTACATAGAGTCGCTGTTCAGACTTACCGTCCAGGAACGGGAACACCCCCGCCCAGTCGCTGTTCAGACTTACCGTCCAGGAACGGGAACACCCCCGCTCAGTCGCTGTTCAGACTTACCGTCCAGGAACGGGAACACCCCCGCCCAGTACATAGAGTCGCTGTTCAGACTTACCGTCCAGGAACGGGAACACCCCCGTCCAGTACATAGAGTCGCTGTTCAGACTTACCGTCCAGGAACGGGAACACCCCCGCCCAGTACATAGAGTCGCTGTTCAGACTTACCGTCCAGGAACGGGAACACCCCCGCTCAGTACATAGAGTCGCTGTTCAGACTTACCGTCCAGGAACGGGAACACCCCCGCTCAGTACATAGAGTCGCTGTTCAGACTTACCGTCCAGGAACGGGAACACCCCCGCCCAGTACATAGAGTCGCTGTTCAGACTTACCGTCCAGGAACGGGAACACCCCCGCCCAGTACATAGAGTCGCTGTTCAGACTTACCGTCCAGGAACGGGAACACCCCCGCCCAGTCGCTGTTCAGACTTACCGTCCAGGAACGGGAACACCCCCGCCCAGTCGCTGTTCAGACTTACCGTCCAGGAACGGGAACACCCCCGTCCAGTACATAGAGTCGCTGTTCAGACTTACCGTCCAGGAGCGGGAACACCCCCGCCCAGTCGCTGTTCAGACTTACCGTCCAGGAACGGGAACACCCCCGCCCAGTCGCTGTTCAGACTTACCGTCCAGGAACGGGAACACCCCCGCCCAGTCGCTGTTCAGACTTACCGTCCAGGAACGGGAACACCCCCGCCCAGTCGCTGTTCAGACTTACCGTCCAGGAACGGGAACACCCCCACTCAGTACATAGAGTCGCTGTTCAGACTTACCGTCCAGGAACGGGAACACCCCCGCCCAGTACATAGAGTCGCTGTTCAGACTTACCGTCCAGGAACGGGAACACCCCCGTCCAGTACATAGAGTCGCTGTTCAGACTTACCGTCCAGGAACGGGAACACCCCCGCCCAGTACATAGAGTCGCTGTTCAGACTTACCGTCCAGGAACGGGAACACCCCCGCCCAGTCGCTGTTCAGACTTACCGTCCAGGAACGGGAACACCCCCGCTCAGTCGCTGTTCAGACTTACCGTCCAGGAACGGGAACACCCCCGTCCAGTACATAGAGTCGCTGTTCAGACTTACCGTCCAGGAACGGGAACACCCCCGCCCAGTACATAGAGTCGCTGTTCAGACTTACCGTCCAGGAACGGGAACACCCCCGCTCAGTCGCTGTTCAGACTTACCGTCCAGGAACGGGAACACCCCCGCCCAGTCGCTGTTCAGACTTACCGTCCAGGAACGGGAACACCCCCGCCCAGTACATAGAGTCGCTGTTCAGACTTACCGTCCAGGAACGGGAACACCCCCGCCCAGTACATAGAGTCGCTGTTCAGACTTACCGTCCAGGAACGGGAACACCCCCGCCCAGTACATAGAGTCGCTGTTCAGACTTACCGTCCAGGAACGGGAACACCCCCGCCCAGTACATAGAGTCGCTGTTCAGACTTACCGTCCAGGAACGGGAACACCCCCGTCCAGTACACAGAGTCGCTGTTCAGACTTACCGTCCAGGAACGGGAACACCCCCGCCCAGTACATAGAGTCGCTGTTCAGACTTACCGTCCAGGAACGGGAACACCCCCGCCCAGTACATAGAGTCGCTGTTCAGACTTACCGTCCAGGAACGGGAACACCCCCGCCCAGTCGCTGTTCAGACTTACCGTCCAGGAACGGGAACACCCCCGCCCAGTCGCTGTTCAGACTTACCGTCCAGGAACGGGAACACCCCCGCCCAGTCGCTGTTCAGACTTACCGTCCAGGAACGGGAACACCCCCGTCCAGTACATAGAGTCGCTGTTCAGACTTACCGTCCAGGAACGGGAACACCCCCGCCCAGTACATAGAGTCGCTGTTCAGACTTACCGTCCAGGAACGGGAACACCCCCGCCCAGTACATAGAGTCGCTGTTCAGACTTACCGTCCAGGAACGGGAACACCCCCGCCCAGTCGCTGTTCAGACTTACCGTCCAGGAACGGGAACACCCCCGCCCAGTCGCTGTTCAGACTTACCGTCCAGGAACGGGAACACCCCCGTCCAGTACATAGAGTCGCTGTTCAGACTTACCGTCCAGGAACGGGAACACCCCCGCCCAGTACATAGAGTCGCTGTTCAGACTTACCGTCCAGGAACGGGAACACCCCCGTCCAGTCGCTGTTCAGACTTACCGTCCAGGAACGGGAACACCCCCGCCCAGTACATAGAGTCGCTGTTCAGACTTACCGTCCAGGAACGGGAACACCCCCGCCCAGTCGCTGTTCAGACTTACCGTCCAGGAACGGGAACACGCCCGCCCAGTCGCTGTTCAGACTTACCGTCCAGGAACGGGAACACCCCCGTCCAGTACATAGAGTCGCTGTTCAGACTTACCGTCCAGGAACGGGAACACCCCCGCCCAGTCGCTGTTCAGACTTACCGTCCAGGAACGGGAACACCCCCGCCCAGTCGCTGTTCAGACTTACCGTCCAGGAACGGGAACACCCCCGTCCAGTACATAGAGTCGCTGTTCAGACTTACCGTCCAGGAACGGGAACACCCCCGCCCAGTACATAGAGTCGCTGTTCAGACTTACCGTCCAGGAACGGGAACACCCCCGTCCAGTCGCTGTTCAGACTTACCGTCCAGGAACGGGAACACCCCCGCCCAGTACATAGAGTCGCTGTTCAGACTTACCGTCCAGGAACGGGAACACCCCCGCCCAGAACATAGAGTCGCTGTTCAGACTTACCGTCCAGGAACGGGAACACCCCGCCCAGTACATAGAGTCGCTGTTCAGACTTACCGTCCAGGAACGGGAACACCCCCGTCCAGTACATAGAGTCGCTGTTCAGACTTACCGTCCAGGAACGGGAACACCCCCGCTCAGTCGCTGTTCAGACTTACCGTCCAGGAACGGGAATACCCCCGCTCAGTACATAGAGTCGCTGTTCAGACTTACCGTCCAGGAACGGGAACACCCCCGCCCAGTCGCTGTTCAGACTTACCGTCCAGGAACGGGAACACCCCCGCCCAGTACATAGAGTCGCTGTTCAGACTTACCGTCCAGGAACGGGAACACCCCCGCCCAGTCGTTGTTCAGACTTACCGTCCAGGAACGGGAACACCCCCGCCCAGTCGCTGTTCAGACTTACCGTCCAGGAACGGGAACACCCCCGCCCAGTACATAGAGTCGCTGTTCAGACTTACCGTCCAGGAACGGGAACACCCCCGCCCAGTCGCTGTTCAGACTTACCGTCCAGGAACGGGAACACCCCCGCCCAGTCGCTGTTCAGACTTACCGTCCAGGAACGGGAACACCCCCGTCCAGTACATAGAGTCGCTGTTCAGACTTACCGTCCAGGAACGGGAACACCCCCGCCCAGTCGCTGTTCAGACTTACCGTCCAGGAACGGGAACACCCCCGCTCAGTACATAGAGTCGCTGTTCAGACTTACCGTCCAGGAACGGGAACACTCAGTACATAGAGTCGCTGTTCAGACTTACCGTCCAGGAACGGGAACACCCCCGCCCAGTACATAGAGTCGCTGTTCAGACTTACCGTCCAGGAACGGGAACACCCCCGCCCAGTCGCTGTTCAGACTTACCGTCCAGGAACGGGAACACTCAGTACATAGAGTCGCTGTTCAGACTTACCGTCCAGGAACGGGAACACCCCCGCCCAGTACATAGAGTCGCTGTTCAGACTTACCGTCCAGGAACGGGAACACCCCGCCCAGTCGCTGTTCAGACTTACCGTCCAGGAACGGGAACACCCCCGCCCAGTCGCTGTTCAGACTTACCGTCCAGGAACGGGAATACCCCCGCTCAGTACATAGAGTCGCTGTTCAGACTTACCGTCCAGGAACGGGAACACCCCCGCCCAGTCGCTGTTCAGACTTACCGTCCAGGAACGGGAACACCCCCGCCCAGTACATAGAGTCGCTGTTCAGACTTACCGTCCAGGAACGGGAACACCCCCGCCCAGTCGCTGTTCAGACTTACCGTCCAGGAACGGGAACACCCCCGCCCAGTACATAGAGTCGCTGTTCAGACTTACCGTCCAGGAACGGGAACACCCCCGCTCAGTACATAGAGTCGCTGTTCAGACTTACCGTCCAGGAACGGGAACACCCCCGCCCAGTACATAGAGTCGCTGTTCAGACTTACCGTCCAGGAACGGGAACACCCCCGTCCAGTACATAGAGTCGCTGTTCAGACTTACCGTCCAGGAACGGGAACACCCCCGCCCAGTACATAGAGTCGCTGTTCAGACTTACCGTCCAGGAACGGGAACACCCCCGCCCAGTCGCTGTTCAGACTTACCGTCCAGGAACGGGAACACCCCCGCTCAGTACATAGAGTCGCTGTTCAGACTTACCGTCCAGGAACGGGAACACCCCCGTCCAGTACATAGAGTCGCTGTTCAGACTTACCGTCCAGGAACGGGAACACCCCCGCTCAGTACATAGAGTCGCTGTTCAGACTTACCGTCCAGGAACGGGAACACCCCCGCCCAGTACATAGAGTCGCTGTTCAGACTTACCGTCCAGGAACGGGAACACCCCCGCCCAGTCGCTGTTCAGACTTACCGTCCAGGAACGGGAACACCCCCGCCCAGTCGCTGTTCAGACTTACCGTCCAGGAACGGGAACACCCCCGCCCAGTCGCTGTTCAGACTTACCGTCCAGGAACGGGAACACCCCCGCCCAGTCGCTGTTCAGACTTACCGTCCAGGAACGGGAACACCCCCGCCCAGTCGCTGTTCAGACTTACCGTCCAGGAACGGGAACACCCCCGCCCAGTCGCTGTTCAGACTTACCGTCCAGGAACGGGAACACCCCCGCCCAGTACATAACGGTGACTAGTGGTGCGATAGTATGGGAGATGTTGACGATCACCCAGTGCATCTTGTACAGCCACTCCGGTACCATAGGCTTTATACCTGCAGACAAAGGAAATAGAAAGCGGTGAAATAGCTTTAGAACAGTCGGCTTTCCTTGGGCGTTAAAAAGGAAATATGTCTTCGTTCGTTCTTGCTTGTGATGAGTCTATGGCGTTTCACTAGTTTGATGCAGTGAAGCATGACTTCGGTTCCACGGGGCGCGGGATGTAGGTAATTGTATATTATATTTGAAGAATTCGTGCCTGCCTCACAAGGGGACGCACTCAGCCTGACGTTTTAACAATGGCTATAGAGAAGAAGATGAAATCCTTTGGTTGTTTCGCTATTCCATTATCACGACAAACACTCATTTGATTGACGACACCAAACACCCCGCACAAGGAATGAAACGCTACGACCTCTGCTCAAGGAAGAAGAATACGATACGTTGTTGAAATGTTGTTATACTTCTGGGTCTTACGACCAAGTTCACCCCTCCCCAAGACCCTAGATACCCGCCTCCACACACCAACCAGCTTGTTTTGTATTTGTATTTGACGTTGGACCCAATCCACGCCGAAGCGGGCTATTCCGGAGCCACATACAAGCATGGACAACACGAATGATACACTCATCCTAATATAAAATGAAGACAGTTTCACTACAGCACATACTCCCATACAGCACATACTTCAATACTCTCACATACACATTACATCACATACACTGCAATGCTCTCACACGCACATTACGTTATATACATCAGGCTACTCTGGTTGAGGCATGTTCTGTATCGCTCTTTTGAATGCGGGCATGGCTGAGTGACGTGTCGCTAAAGGCAGCTCATTGTAATTTTGCACAACGTGATATAGAAATCGGCGCTTGCCAGCCTCTGTCCTCACGCGTGGAAGGGCCAGGTCAGAGTTCTGTCGCGTAGAGCGGGAGCGGAGATCAGAATTGACATGAAGCTGGGAAGCAAGAGCCTGTGGTTCCCCGGTGTTTCGAATTTTGTGTAGTAGATTTAGGGAGTGCTGTCTGTATAGCTGCTGGTCAGTGGGCCAGCCAAGCTCAGCTCGCACGTCAGAGATGTGATCAAATTTACGTTTGCCAGATATGACACGAAGGGCAAAATTTAGAATTTTGTCAAGGCGTTGTATGTTCCTCTGCGAGCCATTGCCAAATACTGCTAAACAGTACCGAACGTGTGAAACGACCAAGGCATTTACAAGAACTGGCAACAGCTCGCGGGGGATGCTGTGCCGCACGTGCGATAGCCCAATGAGGATACCACTACATTTTTTTCACCAGGGAAGACACGTGTGAGTCCCATGTGAAGTGCTTATCAAACAGAACACCTAAATTTTTGACGTATGGGCTCTCTTGTACTATGTCTTCGCGGAACTGAACAGCAACAGGGTTAAGGTCGCGACAATTTTGGCGGGATCCGAACGCTATTAATTCGGTCTTGCTTGTATTTACTTTGAGACCATGAGAGTGAAACCAGGTATCAAGTGCACTCAGGGTGTCCTCCAATTTACTGACCAGATCATTGAGTTGGTGTTTTTTGCCGGATAACAAAATTTGAGTGTCATCAGCGTACTGGACCACATGAGCATCCCCCGCGAACAGGCACATATCGTTAGCGAATATTTGAAAAAGTAAAGGCCCAAGAGACGAGCCTTGAAAAACTCCGATAGAGTTGGGGAGAGGCCTGGAGAAATGAAGGTTCCCACTCCCATCAGCCGTACAGACAGACTGAGTGTGACCGCAGAGGTATGATGTAAACCAGGTGGGATCGATGTTATATGTACGTAGTTTAGAGAGGAGCATAGAATGGTCGATGACATCGAAGCACTTGGATAAATCGAGGAGACAGAGAAGGGTGAGTTCCTGGTGGTCAATAGCCGAGATGATGTGATCAGAAACAGTCAGAAGGGCGGTCTCAGTAGAGAGCAGGGAGCGGAACCCGTGCTGGGATGAGGAGAACAGGTGGTTATCCGACATGTATGAGTAAAGCTGACGTTGCACAATACGCTCAATGAGCTTTGGGAAGGCAGATACAATGGAGATA
Organism: Chirona hameri; assembly: GCA_036785665.1. Classification (NCBI taxonomy): domain Eukaryota; kingdom Metazoa; phylum Arthropoda; class Thecostraca; order Balanomorpha; family Balanidae; genus Chirona; species Chirona hameri. The sequence continues at coordinate 51,941 of JAXIVJ010002748.1, read as the reverse complement.
GGGCGAAAATTGGAAGCTTCGGACTGGCTGCCGGCTTTGTGTATTGGATGAATAATGGAATGTTTCCAGGGCGCTGGGTATTCGCCGGAAGATAGGCTAGTATTGATGATATGGAGTAAAACGGAGCCGATAGCAGCAAAGCAAAGCTTTATTACCTGAATAGAGATGCCGTCAGCACCACAGGCCCCTGAATTTTGCATTGAGTTGAGGAAGGACCGGAGAGCGGACAGAGAGATAGACTGTAGTTTGAAGGCACATGTGCCGACACGAGGTAGACGGACAGGGAGAGAGGGGGCTCACCCCTGGCCCGGACCTCACTCGCAACCCGGGGACCAACGCCCACAAAGTACTGGTTTAGCTCGTCAGGGGTGGCCTCTGGCACGATGCGGTCGGCAGACTTCTTGCCCGCGATGATTTGACGTACATTCCGAAATATGGTGGTAGGACCCAGCTCACGCACTCTCCTGGCGATGTCCTGCCTTGTGTCGTGACGAATGGCAGAACGGACCTGTTTGTTAAGCGCAATGAACTCAGGGGTCCTACCACTATGGACAAGAAGTCTGCGACGCTGTGCCATCAGGTTGCGAGTGGTGTCAGATACAGGGGGAGCGGAAGGGTTACGAATTTTGATACGTTTTAGAGGTGCGTGATGGTCGAGGATGGGGAGGAGACAATTTATGAATGCAGACCACTGGTCTGACACTTCCACGCGTGAGAACACTCCACTCCAGTCAGTGGCTCTGAGAGCAGCGTGAACAGCCGATATATTAATGCGATGTAGGCGCCTAGATGAGACGAAAATCGGCTTACGGCGAGGCTTGGGGATGGACAATTTAGCTTGGATGATACAGTGATCACTATAGGGACATGGGCAGACAGATACGTCACTCAAAAAGTTTCCCGTATTGGACACAAACACATCAAGTAGAGATCCAGACTCGTATGTGGGACTAGTCACGTGCTGGTGCAGGGCCAGGCTGTCTAGGAACTGATTAAATCTCGATTTACATATATCGTTGTCGGACGCTAGAAGGTTGCAGTTAAGGTCGCCAGTTATTACAATATTGTCAGTGGACGAAAGAAACACGCGTTGCACTTGAGTTTCAAGAAAATCGAGGTCGGCTGATATGGCGGCTACGGTGTGTCGAGGAGGTCTATATACGCAACCTAGGTTAAAACGACGACCGTGCGAGTTACTGACTTGTAACCAAAACGTTTCTATTTTGCCGTCGTTTTTGGCACCTACAACTGATTTAAGTGGTTTTACTTTCAAATTGTTTTTTATCAGTACAGCTATTCCCCCGTAACCACTACCGTCTGGACGGTCGGCACGGTGCAGAGAAAACCCCGGGAACGTGACGAAGCGTGAGCAAGTTTCGGGGCGAAGCCATGTTTCTGTGAGCACAGCAATATCACAATTTAATAATTCTAAATCATGACGGAGGTCTAAAATCTTAGGTTTTAGGCTTAAAATGCTCAACGCCATGATGGATAAGGCCCCGCGTCCAATCGTATCAGAGCCATGAGGTTGGCGTGCCACTTCAGTTGCGTTGTGCGCCTGTGCAACCGGATGCTGGCCGGCAGCGCTGACCAGAGGTGCTGTGGCGGCCTCCCCTTGCAAGGTGTGCCGATCTTGTTGTCGGTCGGTTGCGGCGAGCGCCGGCCCCGGCCGCTCGCTGGTAGTCGCGTCGGGTGGGTCGGCGGCCACCGCTGCCGCTCGGTCTGACGGAGTAGCGGGCGTCGGCGGCTCGTCTCTGACTTGCGTCTCTGTCTCTATCGTGGTGACGGGCGGTTGTTGGCACACTACACGACAGGGCCCATTGGGGTCCCCAATGCCGAGAGCAGTCGGCTGGTCGCTGTTCCCTCTCTCTCTCGCTCGGCGGGCCCGCCACCCGCCCCGGGCTCCCCGCCGCGCCGGCCGCCGGGAACGTGCCCCGGTGACCGTTTGGCCGCCTGGCATTTGTTGGCTTTAGCCGGGCGGCACTTCGGCGGCAGTCCCCTGGTCAAGGGGGGTTGCCATGGCGATGGCCAGGGCTAGTGGTGTTCGTCCGCTCTGTTGCGTTGGTATGCGTTGGAGAAAGTAGTTCTAGAACATTGAAGCAGGACTCTTGAAGAAATGCAATATTTCGAGCACGTAATATCACTGCCGCACCATAGAGAAAAAAGACACTTATTTGAAACAAATCTTGAAGCGTTCACACACTTTCTGACACAGACCGAGGTTTCTGTCTTCCGGCTTGGTTGTTCACGCAGGTTTCAAATCACAAATCTTCTGAGGTAGATAATAGATCGAAAACACAACTCACAGTTTATATGATGTAGCACGCAGATGAACTAGAAGATAAGAGCACGTAGACACTAAATTTCACGAAGCAGGGTGTCGAATTCCCCGATTAATCAGAAAACAGTGCGGAGCGGCCGGGGGTCGCCCGTCTAGCGCGCCGACCCGGCCGTATCTGTTGAACTCAGAGTTGTTGTGGACACTCTGAGTTCGACCTTGATAGCAAGCGTACCTTTGTTGCACCTGTAAGCGGCCGCTAGAGCTGAGATCAGCTGCAAGGCAATGTCTGCCAGAGCGGAGAGGTACGTCCAGTTGGTCAGATAGATCATGTAGAAGCGGATCGAATGTTGGGTGTAGTCCTCGAGGAGGTCATAGATGAAGAACCCCCAGAAGTAGGCGAAGACAGCGAGGCGGTACAGGACGAATGGTATGCTGATATTCTGCACATCCTGCCACTGTGGGTACATCATCATCAACAGAGTCATCATCAGCATCAGTATTGTTCACATTTCCTTCCGTCCCATTCCCCTCCCTCACAGAACCCTTGCAAGAAATCAACGCTTGCGGGTAAGAGACAAGATACATAAATGAGAGCAAGCGATATGAACAAGACAGAGCTCGCAAGCCGCAGAACCATCGCCAACAAATGAACCAGCCTACATCCGAAGCGTCACATAGGGTGACTGTCTAGATTGACATACGTCTCGCATGTCAATCTAGACAGTTAATTCAGCTGGACCTGCCAAGTCGGCCAGTTGTTACAGTATACACTTGGAGCTGATGACAGCTTACCTGAGTCGTTCCGAAGCTGGCGGGTTTGTGGTGACTCAGACTAAACTTGTGCCATTTCAGCTCAAAACGGCAACGCATTGCCGCCCAACTGACGTCACGCCTCGTGGGTGATGCTAACCTGTAGACCAACCGACAATCAGAATCATGTCAGACGGTCACATAACTTTTGTTTAACCCTTTTCTTGAACTGTTTTCCAAACACACTTTTGTGGTTGTGCCCGTGCTCCAACAGGCCTGTGTTTAGGGCCTTGGGCTACTGCTACGCTTTAGTCTTTTTTACTTACCATGATATACTTGATATTTATCGTTACCGTCCTGTTACCATTTTCGTCAAAATAGGAGACATAAAGGTGCTATGTTTCGATTGCTCTGTCGTGGAAAGCGTCAAACGACAATTACTACCAAAACTGGAAGAGAAAAGGTCAAAGGTTCCTGAACGAGAGCTACGACGAGAGTTCCTGACCAGTTCAGCTGATCGCGCCGCCCCGTGCGGTCGCGAGCGCTGCTCCTCCTGCCCGCCTCTCCCCTGTGCTGCCTTTCCGGATGCGTGTGGCTGATTGAGTCTTGATTCTTGATTGAGCGAAGTGTCTTGAGTGTCTTGATTGAGCGAAGTGTAGTGTGTTAGTAAGCATCGCCTGGTGACCGGCTCGTGACCGTGGGTCACATCCGCTCTGGTTTTGCGATAACCTACCTCGACTCAACTGTGGTGACCAAACCATGGAGGTGCGCGCGGTATCGGCGATGCCTACCATGCATTGTGACATCGGCCGCCTGCTTGCGCTGCTGGCTGTCGTCCGGGTGCTGGTCCTGGCGTGGGCTCCAGTCTGTCGTCCAGTTCCAGAACATCTGCACCGTAACCAGCAATTCCCGAAGCGGGACTTCGATTGCGCTCTGCGCCGTGATGTGACGACCAGATGGCATCGGCCGCCCAGCCGCGCGCGCGCGCCCGAGCCGTTCTTTCGCTATCCTCGAAAAACATTAGGGGCGCGTCTAAACGCCCCCCCCCCCCCGGCACTGAGCGGGTTATAGTGCAAAAGAATCGTTGGTACCAGTTATTTAACCACCCGACTTCATTCAAGTCAGGTAAAGTCACATAAGGTTACAATATTGTACAATATGATCATGCACGCACAAGAAGCGTCGGTACCTGCTGCTTGCCACAGCAGACCAATGTACATTTAGCATGTCGCCGGACGCCAGTGCCACCTATCAATGACCACTGCCATGCGACCTTGCATTTGCGCGGTTCAGCGCCACGTTTGCCGCGAGGTTGCGGACCATCTTCTTCGCCTTGTCGTGTGCTGCTTTGGGCGGACGACCTTTAGCGACGAGTGCGACTGCGGCACTTGATTAGCGCATGTGCAGTATACGGACCATCGCCGCCTCAGCTGTTTGTAATGACCAACCAATAGGAGGACAGATATATGGGTGACGTCATTCGACTTCATTCACAACCAATAGGAGGTCAGATATGTGTAATGCAAGATTTTGGGAACTTGCGCCCGGGCCAGCCCCGTGGAGAGTGCGGCTGTGGTGGGTGACGTCATCCCGCCGCCGCGCTGGCGGGTCAGGGCCGCTCGCCTCACGCTCTGTCCCGGTCCGAGCCCGCGGGCGCTGACCGGTCTGGCGGGGCGCTGCCGCGTGGCGGCGGGCGGCGAACCGCAGCGCCACGGAGCGCGCGGGCGGCGGTCGCGGGGTAGAGGGCGGCGCACGGATGTGACTGGACCTATCAATGACCACTGCCATGCGACCTGTTGAGACCATCGTTGAGACCATCGGCGGTCTCAACATACAGTCTTTGAAGCCCAAGCTGTTGGAGCTTTCTTACCAACTTGATCGACGCCGGTTTGACGTCTTGTCACTCTCCGAGACCTGGTTCAAACCTGCTACGCCCAACACACTTCTGGTCCTGCCCGGCTACTCAGTCGCCCGAGGGGATCGCCATGATGGTAGGGGCTACGGAGGGGTGGCCATCATCATCAGGGACGGCCTCACCTCTTCAACCCTGAAGCTGATCTTCCAACGCAACCCTGACAGCCGTCTCGAGTCTCTCTGGTCGCTTCTGAAGCTAGATCGAGGCAAGCAAGTGGTGATCGGCTCCCTCTATCGGCCACCTCGTCACACCGCCGCTGCCCTGCGCGCCGACTTCGATGACTTGGAACGCAGTACCAGCGCATCCACATCGATTTTCCACGCGGCGATATCCTGCTCTATGGTGACCTGAATTGTGACCTGTTTAAAGGGAATAGTACACCTTGGGAAAAGTACGTGGAATGATGGAAAAGAATGTCCTGATTACGGTTCTGGCATTCCTTTTTTTGCGAAAAAGTACCAATTTGTCATAATTGGGGAAAATATTGATATTAATACATATGACGTCACAATTATCTTGCGTCACTAAAACGAGTTGTGACGTCATACCGGCAAAAGTCTATCCTTGAATCAGAATATGTAAGCAACATTAACAACCTCATTCGCTAGGTCGCGACTCGCGAGTATATTGGTCGCGATTGAAAATGTGCGAATGTTTACACTATGGCCTTGTATGAGTAGAGTTGGAGTGGCATTGCGTGAACACATACCCATAATGTTCGTGGGCATAAATAAATTTGATATACCTCCCCACAAATGTGTTTGTGTTGATCGGTATGTGGATGTAAATAAATATTGCAGCTACCGGTACTAGCCACCCATCAAAAGGTGTGCCTTTTAAAGACGAGTGTGGATATTGTTTTCAATTGGAAATCCAATGAAAATTGACAAAGTTATAGCCAATAATATTTCGAGCTAAGCGGCACTTTAACGTAAAAATTAAACAAACTTTGTCAAAATTGAATCAATATATTGAATGAACGCCGACCAGACACCAACCAACAAATGCGTCTTATCACTAAGCATCTATTAGTAATTATCAATTGGAAATCAGTTCACAATTGAATTAGGTTATTACTTAAAACTGTAACTACAGGCAGAATGTATCCCAAATGTATCGCAGTTACAGGTGCATGTGCTTCTATTGCGGTGAATATTGCAGCTACCGGTACGAGCCACCCTTCAAAAGGTGTGCCTTTTCAATACGAGTGTCGGTATTATTTTCAATTGGAAATCCAATGAAAATTAACAAAGTTATCGCCAATAATATGTCTAGCTCATGAACACGCGATGCGTTTCGGTGGCGGCCGGTCCAAATAGCGAAAACATTGTTATATTACCCTGGCGAAAACGAAGTGCGGTAGGAATACTAATGACGTACGCGAAACGTCACAAGATTTGTCCCTTTAAAATATGACCAAATATACCCAATTGTTTTTGCGTTGAAACTCAGCAACTAGGTCGTTTTGGAAGGAAACATTCAGATTTCGAGATTTCTCAATATTCCCGACAATCTGGCTATCTCAGTTAAAAACTAACGTTAAAGGTGTACTATTCTCTTTAAAGGGAATAGGTCACCTTGAAAGTTGTCTTGAAATTCAACCATACGGTGCATCTTGAGCTCAAAACTACGAACATGACTATGGTTTGGACAACTGATGGATATATGTGGAGAAAGAAATAAGTTTTTCTTTCTATTTCACGATAAATCGTACGATAGCAGCTGGCGTTCTGGCTCCGCCCCGCTCCGCCTGACGCCAAGTACAGTCTCTGACAAGGGACCGCCGCACCGCCCGGGCGGCTGAGCGGATATTAACGAGGCGTCGTGATCAGGGACTACGTGACAGAGAGTGTACCTGCCTCCGGCGGCGAGCGTTCATGTCCCGACTCCCGATCGTGGCCCGGAACAGCAGACATGCAACCGGGCCCACTAGTCCTGTATCGAAATTACTTAACGTAGGGAGGTAATTCTTTCACCACTACCCATTTTTAGATCTGCTCTACAACTGAGATAGCAGTATCTCAGTCCAAACCCCCATGTTAAAGGTGAACTATTCCCTTTAAGGACCCGTGTGATACAGCCTGTCGTCGTCTTACCGAGTTCCTGTCAGACTATTCACTCTTCCAGTCTATGACCTTACGCATGCCGGCTCATTGCTTGATGTGTGTATAAAGTTCGCAACCGTCACATCGTCCAGAGTTGTGGCACTTCAATCTGTAATTTTAGTCCGCATTGCTTCACATGTGTCCGCATTCTTGTACCGTGTCCGCGATCCATTCCTGTCACCGTTCGGTCTCGCTGTCTCAAGGGTATTGACCTTGACGCTTTCCTCGCTAACCTCTACCACGCTGATTGGGAACAGGTGTTTACGTCCCGCTCCGTAGCTGATAAGTGGGAGGCCTTTATCGGGATTTGCTTACCTATCCTAGATCTTCACGCACCTTATAAGACCATGACCATCCGTAACTCCAAAGCTCCCCGTCTCTCCCGCCACCAGACACCTTATGGTACGCCGCCGCGAGGCTCTGGCTGTATGAGGGCGTGGGTCGAGCCAGTACCGTGATCTCAACCGTGCTGTGCGATCTGCTAACCGTCGCCACAGGCGTACCGGCATTCAGCGTCGAATCTCCGAGCAGGGCCCGACCTCGACCTGGCGCAAGCTGCGATCTGTCATAAGTAGTTGGCGGGCTAGCCTCAGGATGCAGCTTGACACGTCGGTCGACCACCTGAACAATTTTGTTTATGTCTCCGTCGGTCCCAACGTAGCTGCGGAGATAGCCAGCCTGGTTGCAGCCCCTGAGCTCGCCTGTCGCCTACCCCGGGTCGGAGCCTGAGCTTTCTCTGTCAGTCCAATCACTCTGACCATGCTGGGCTACACACTTTTCAGTATGCAGAGTTCTGCTGCGTGTGGAGCGGATGGATTGTATGTTCGTGTCCTCAAGGCTAGTTTTCCCGCTGTCGGCGGTGTTATCCTTCACATTATCAATTCCTGCCTCGCCACGTCCGATTATCCTGATCCTTGGAAGCACTCCATTATCCATTCCATCTTCAAATCCGGTGACTCTTCCGATACGTCAAACTTCCGTCCTATTTCCATCATCCCCATCATCAGCAAAGTGGTGGAGCGTATTGTACAGCGCCCGCTGTACCATTACCTCTCCTTTAACCCGCGCGGCGCTGGAGAGGTAAATTTTACCCCCCCCCCCCCCCCCCCCCAGCACCGCACGTTCGGATGGAGACCCCAGCGCCGCGCGGGTTAACCATCTCCTTTCCCCCGCTCAGCACGGTTTCCGCCCCCGCCATTCCACTGAAACCGCGCTGATGACAGTCACCGATCATATCCTCAGCTCCACCGACAGCGGGGAAATATCGCCTATGTGTCTGATTGACCTAAGCAAATGCTTCGACGTGATTAACCACGATATTCTCCTTCGCAAAATGAAACTGTACGGTATTGACACCACCTGGTTCAGCGCGTACCTCCGGGCCATACGCAGAGTGTGGAGTTCAGGGGCAGCGCCGGTCGTACGCTGTCTTCGCCGCTGCTCGCTAACCGCATGGGAGTGTTTCAGGGATCAGCCCTGGGGCCACTACTGTTTTCCGTGTTCGCAAACGATTATCACTGTACACAGATGGTGCGTTAGTTGTACAATACGCTGACGATACGCAGATCATGGTCTCGGGCATAAAGTGTGAGCTGCCGGCACTCATCTCACGCATGGAGACTAGCCTTGCATCCCTAGACAAGTGGTTCCGCGCGAACGCTCTCCAGCTTATCGCGTCTGAAACTCGGCTCATCATTTTTGGAAACCGACCAAATTTGCGCAACCTTCAACATTTTACTGTGGCTTTCCGAAACGCTGCTCTTGAACCTTGTAATGAGGTGAACAATTTCGGGCTCACTTTTGACAGGACCTTATCCTCGGATGATCACGTGACTTCCATCAGTCGCCGCTGTATGGGCATGTTAGCCAGTCTCTCGCATGTGCGTCACCACTTGCCCCGACGGTGTCATCACGACACCGGTGTCAACTCTCGTTCTCTCGCAGGTCCGCTACTGTCTCTCGGTGTACGGTAACGGTTCACAGCAAAACTTTGACAAAATCCAGAAGATCGTTAATTTTGGCGCTCGTGTGATCTTCGGGAGGCGCAAATATGACCGCGTATCCGACCTGCGGAAGAGGTTGGGCTGGCTCCAGGCGCGTCAACTGGTGGACTTGTACAATGTGCCTTACGCACAAGATACTGAAGTCTGGGGAACCTGAGGCGCTGCCGTCTGTCCTCCAAATGAACGGTGCCTTGCGACAGCGACGCACCAGGCAGGACAGTCTGTTTAACGTCCCCCCGTTCTAGAACTGAGGCCGGGAAAAGGCGATTTTGTAGTCATGTTCCCAGCATGTACAACTCTATTCCTGCTGGACTCGCGGAGCTGGAACCGCGGAGCTTCTGCCGCGCACTGAAACGTCATCTTTTAGCCGCTGCGGCTGAGTAAGCCGCTGTCACGTGACTGCACTGAGCATGACGATGTACCGAGTGAATGGCTTTCTGTGATGTGTTTTTAGAGCGATTGTGTGTGTCTGTATCCCACCCTCTTGTGTTCCCTATGTTTGACTCGGGGCGTAATAGCCACTATATCTGTGAATACAGAATACAGAATACAGAATACAGAATACAGAATACAGAATACAGAATACAGAATACAGAATACAGAATACAGAATACAGAATACAGAATGCAGAATACAGAATACAGAATACAGAATACAGAATACAGAATACAGAATACAGAATACAGAATACAGAATACAGAATACAGAATACAGAATACAGAATACAGAATACAGAATACAGAATACAGAATACAGAATACAGAATACAGAATACAGAATACAGAATACAGAATACAGAATACAGAATACAGAATACAGAATACAGAATACAGAATACAGAATACAGAATACAGAATACAGAATACAGAATACAGAATACAGAATACAGAATACAGAATACAGAATACAGAATACAGAATACAGAATACAGAATACAGAATACAGAATACAGAATACAGAATACAGAATACAGAATACAGAATACAGAATACAGAATACAGAATACAGAATACAGAATACAGAATACAGAATACAGAATACAGAATACAGAATACAGAATACAGAATACAGAATACAGACTACGAGAGTTAGATTCCGCGAAACTCTTTCTTACAAATTTTAAGTCCATGAAAATCTAAAATAAAACAAAAATCATCCAGACCTTTCTTTACCTTTCAGAGCACTAACGCCAGCCGGCCAGTTGTCGGCAGCTCTTCACCAGCAGAAGTCACTGCGTCTGGGTCACCACTGACCTGTCCCTACTCCCTAGTCCGCGCTCCACAGCGACCTTACCTCACCGCGACCAGCAACAGCAGCGCACTGGCTCCCTATACCTGTCGCCAACCACTCATCGATTGTGGGTGTGCACACACACACACATACACACACACACACACATACACACACATGACCGTGGTCAGTGTGTCGCGCTGGGTCTTATCGATGTTTACCGCCCCCTCCCCCCCCCCCTGCACGTACCGATAGAGCTGTCATAAAGGAATACTCCGCGTGTGGGAGGGGGTAGGGGGTGGGGTGGTCTTTTGTCAGTGCCATTGGCAAGCAGTGGCGGAGGCAGGTATGATGATTGGGAGGAGCACGGGGTTTACTTGATAAATTGTAATATTATTGTGGATCAAGACCGTCAGTGAAGTGTAATTTTTACATGACCGCAGTGATGAGGGAGGTGGAACCTGTGCGTTTTTACATGACCGCAGTGATGAGGGAGGTGGAACCTGTGCGTTTTTACATGACCGCAGTGATGAGGGAGGTGGAACCTGTGCGTTTTTACATGACCGCAGTGATGAGGGAGGTGGAACCTGTGCGTTTTTACATGACCGCAGTGATGAGGGAGGTGGAACCTGTGCGGGAAACATACGTTGGGAGGGGTCGCAATACCTGTGATCATTTCCAGGCAGCGACTTACGTTGTGCTAAAGACAAAAACTGCAAGCTGCTGTAGACATCTTGCCTTGAGGGTCGACTCAGAGGGGGTGGGTTGGTGATTACGTTGCGGCTCGGTGAAGTTGACGTCGGGCTCGCCACCTCATGACGTCGGACTCGCCACCTCATGACGGCGGGCTCACCACCTCATGACGGCGGGCTCGCCACCTCATGACGTCGGACTCGCCACCTCATGACGGCGGGCTCGCCACCTCATGACGGCGGGCTCGCCACCTCATGACGGCGGGCTCGCCACCTCATGACGGCGGGCTCGCTACCTCATGACGGCGGGCTCGCCACCTCATGGCGTAGGGCTCGCCACCTCATGGCGTAGGGCTCGCCACACACAATTCTGGCGGCAGAGGGTCGATAATTATAACCTGGCGACAGAGGGTCGATAATTATAACATGGCGACAAGGGTCGATAATTATGACCTGGCGTCAGAGGGTCGATAATTGTAACCTGGCGACAGAGGGTCGATAGTTATAACCTGGCGACAGAGAGTCGATAATAATAACCTGGCGACAGACGGTCGATAATTATAACCTGGCGGCAGAGGGTCGATAATTATAACCTGGCGACAGAGGGACGATAATTATAACATGGCGACTGAGGGTCGATAATTATAACCTGGCGACAAGGGTCGATAATTATAACATGGCGACAGAGGGTCGATAATTATAACATGGCGACAAGGGTCGATAATTATAACATGGCGACAGAGGGTCGATAATTATAACATGGTGACATAAGGTCAATAATTATAACCTGGCGTCAGAAGGTCGATAATTTTAACCTGGCGACAGAGGGTCGATAGTTATAACCTGGCGACAGAGAGTCGATAATAATAACCTGGCGACAGAGGGTTGATAATTATAACCTGGCGACAGACGGTCGATAATTATAACCTGGCGGCAGAGGGTCGATAATTATAACCTGGCGACGGAGGGACGATCATTATAACATGGCGACAGAGGGTCGATAATTGTAACCTGGCGACAAGGGTCGATAATTATAACATGGCGACAGAGGGTCGATAATTATAACATGGCGACAAGGGTCAATAATTATAACATGGCGACAGAGGGTCGATAATTATAACATGGTGACATAGGGTCAATAATTATGACCTGGCGTCAGAGGGTCGATAATTTTAACCTGGCGACAGAGGGTCGATAATAATAACCTGGCATCAGAGGGTCGATAATTTTAACCTGGCGACAGAGGGTCGATAGTTATAACCTGGCGACAGAGGGTCGATAATTATAACCTGACGACAGAGGGTCGATAATTATGACATGGTGACAGAGGGTCGATAATTATAACCTGGCGACAGAGGGTCGATAATTATAACCTGGCGACAAGGGTCGATAATTATAACATGGTGACAGAGGGTCGATAATTATAACCTGGCGACAGAGGGTCAATAATTATGACATGGTGACAGAGGGTCGATAATTATAACCTGGCGACAGAGGGTCGATAATTATAACCTGGCGACAGAGGGTCGATAAATATAACCTAGCGACAGAGTGTCGACAATTATATATTTATACATATTCTTACACACATAATTATATTATATATAATGATAACTATATATTTTGTGAAAAATGCAATCCAAAAACGTCAAAAGATTGCAAATGGCAAGGGCAACAACATGGCTATCTCTGATTTTCGCAATTGTGCTTTTTCAACTCCCCCTCTAAAAAAAAATGGGGGAAAATGCCCATAAAAGCAAATTTTTCAAAGATATTCAAAAGCCGGAATAAATGTCAGAGAACCACATATGGGAAACTACTTTACCACATTTCATAATTATATCACCATTTTTGACTGACTTATGTCAACTAAAGTATGGGTAACTGATGACGTCATATTAACCAAAACAAAATTGTTTCTGGATGGTATTGACCAGATACAGACAAATCAATGGCACCACTGTATTTCTGAGACAAAACTAGTATATCAATATGCCTTTTTTATTTAGATGTATCAATTTTAAATTTTGACCTTCAGTGGCCTGAACTTGAACTGAACTTGACATTACCTTCACGTAAATTAAGTTAGGTGGTAAAATGACTATCACTATCGAATTCTACGTGGAAAATAACTCAAACAACATGTGTTGCCTGACTTTCGTAGATATTTTTAGCATAGGGACCAATTGTGACCTGACTTTGACCTTAACCCGCGCCGTGCCGGTGCTTGGCGCCACCTTCGCCGTGCCGGGGGGGGGGCGTTTCGACGCCTCCCTTCTAACTCTGCTCCTAGGCAACGTAGCGCAAAACGAAAAACAGCGTTGGAAAGCAAGTCAAAAATTATTTAAAAACTATTTCAGTCATTTTTTCGCTCAGGTTATTATTGAGGTTACCAGAGGTCATCATAGGTCAAATTTTCCCGTTTTAGGTAACTTGATCCTGAAATCCCATGATATCTCGGGAACTATGATAGCTAGGACGAAACCGAAAAAAGCAATAGATAGCTCTTGAAACGCTCCAGTAACGTTCTACCGTCATATTTGAGTTCAGGTCAATAGTTGAGGCTCCAGAGGTCATCAAAGGTCAAAATGGCTGTTATCTTGGAAAAAGTTTTTCGCGAATAACTGTTTTGCTATTCAAGATAGAGCATTGATTGTGGCTCCATCGTGTTTCCATCGGCAAGGCGCATCGAAAATCGCATTCGTGCCTTCTTCAAGTTTCTATCTCTCTTCGATCAAAAGTTATTGGCAAAAAAGTGTATGTGACCTCATGTGACCTCGGATGACCTTGTGGGGGGTCAAATAAACCAAAATAGTATCTGGGTAATGAATAATGGTCTATTACTACATGATCCTGAAGAAAAAACGTTGATTGGATGCGTTTACATGGAAAGCAAAGCATTTCAATATTTCCCCATTGACTTATAATGGGGAAGGTCACGTGATCGATCAGACCTTAGGTCACCGAATAAAAAAATCCGAGATATGCAAATTGTAGGTAATGATATCCTTATCAAACTCTAAAAGTTTAAAAGTGATCACCCGGAAACTGTAGACGTGGCACGACCACAAACTTTTTCTGAGGTTGGGTCACGTGACCTGACCTGGTGACCTGACCTGATAACTTTTGGTTTTACAAAAGTTGTAAAAATGTTCAGCGGACAGGTACTGAAAATTTCAGCTACCTGGCTTCAACGGTTTTTTAGCTATTGGCAAAAAACGGAAGGGGGGGCGTCTAAACGCCCCCCCCCCCCCCCCCCCCCCGGCACGGCGCGGGTTAACCTTGGCCAACAATCTCTTTTTAGCTCATGCCGGATGTGTATCATACCTTTGGCAGCACTTCGGGTGATCATGGTCGTAATAGAAGGCATTGGATGGAAAGTATGGCCCATAAACTATAATACGTCAATTTTGACCTTTGACCTGACCGTGACCGGACATTTGACCTTATTTTGTCTTTTTTTAGTTAACTTTAGATTTGTCGCATTGATAGATTTCTATTGCGGTCTTGTGCGTCTCGCTGCTATCATTGGTTTGGATGATAAACAGGGGAGGTTTAACCCGCCACTTGCTTGGGGTTGGCTATTTTTTGGCCCCCTCCCTCCCATTATTTTGCAATAACTCCACAATGAACACCACTATCGTCACCAATATTGCTGTACCTTCTCTCACATCACTTCTACACCTGTTAGCAAAAGGAAAACTATGAGACTATGATAGGTCAACCGGGAATGACGTCAGAGTGACGTCAAGTTCTTCGTTTTTTGTTGCAAAATAGTGGTTTGCGGAAAACGCTGTCACAGGCACAATGTTTAAGATAAACTCAATTGTCTTAAGTAAATTACTGACAATAGACCAGGCTATCAAACTGCCATCTCGGATTTTTGGGTTTTGTTTTATTCAGTGTGCCCCCTCACTTCCATTCTAATCCTGTACCCCACCTCCCTCATTTGCGATTGCGAGCTTTCGAATGCCGTCTTTCGCGACTCGTTGCGATCATTGGTTCGGAAGATAACCAGGGGGAGGCGTTTAACGCCCCTTCCCCCCCCCCCTCCTCCCCCCAGTCAATGGCGTTCTGCGCAGACCCCAGTCAATGCCGGATTAATCTCCCTGGGCCCTTAATCTCGAACTTTCAGGCAATCAGAGCGTTCGAATTGAATTAGTTAAAAACTTAAGTTTACAAGTTAACCTGTCAAATTGAGCACTCGTTCGCGACCGTCCTATCTGTTTTCAACAGCTAACTCCATCCGGCTGAAGGCCATCTAAAGGCAGGTGGCTTCACCGTAGTGATGTGTGCATCTAACTTCATGCTTACCATAGTGATGTCTGAAGGTCACGGTGCAGGAGGCGGCCAGCTGCAGTGCCACGTCCAGCATGGCCGTCATGTAGGTCCAGATGGTGAGGTAGATCATGAGGTAGGGCCTGACGTCGGGCTTCGCTGTCACGAGGAACGCAACGAAGAAGCCCCAGAAGAAGGTGAAGACCAGGAGACGGTACAGCAGGTAGGGCACACTGACCGTCTCCCGCTTCTGCCACTGAGGGTGGAGGGGGGGGGGGGGGGGGTGTACATGATTAGTATGGAAGGGGCACACTGGCCGTCTCCCGCTTCTGCCACTGAGGGAGGTGGGGTACAGGATTAGAATGGAAGTGAGGGGGCACACTGACCGTCTCCCGCTTCTGCCACTGAGGGAGGGGGAGGGGGGGTGTACATGATTATAATGGAAGGGAAGGGGCACACTGGCCGTCTCCCTCTTTTGCCATTGTGGGAGGGGGAGTACAGGATTATAATGGAAGGGAGGGGGCACACTGGCCGTCTACCTGGAGGCACTGGTGGATCTAGAACCTGTTACTACTATGCCGGTCACCGGGTCAGGCAGTAGCTGTCCATAACACACTGGCCGTCTACCTGGAGGCACTGGTGGATCTATAACCTGTTATTACTATGTCGTTCACCGGGTCAGGGAGTAGCTGTCCATAACACACTGGCCGTCTACCTGGAGGCACTGGTGGATCTAGAACCTGTTATTACTATGTCGTTCACCGGGTCAGACAGTAGCTGTCCATAACACACTGGCCGTCTACCTGGAGGCACTGGTGGATCTAGAACCTGTTACTACTATGCCGGTCACCGGGTCAGGCAGTAGCTGTCCATAACACACTGGCCGTCTACCTGGAGGCACTGGTGGATCTAGAACCTGTTATTACTATGTCGTTCACCGGGTCAGGAAGTAGCTGTCCATAACACACTGGCCGTCTACCTGGAGGCACTGATGGATCTAGAACCTGTTATTACTATGCCGGTCACCGGGTCAGGCAGTAGCTGTCCATAACACACTGGCCGTCTACCTGGAGGCACTGGTGGATCTAGAACCTGTTATTACTATGCCGGTCACCGGGTCAGGCAGTAGCTGTCCATAACACACTGGCCGTCTACCTGGAGGCACTGGTGGATCTAGAACCTGTTATTACTATGTCGTTCACCGGGTCAGGCAGTAGTTGTCCATAACACACTGGCCGTCTACCTGGAGGCACTGGTGGATCTAGAACCTGTTATTACTATGTCGTTCACCGGGTCAGGGAGTAGCTGTCCATAACACACTGGCCGGTCTACCTTGAGGCACTGGTGGATCTAGAACCTACTATTACTATGTCGTTCACCGGGTCAGGCAGTAGCTGTCCATAACTTACGGCCGAGGCACTTGCCGATCAAGAACTGCCAAACAAGCTGATTTCGTTTGGCAAATCCAAGGAAGTGCGACAAATTCCAAAACATATCGGGAAAACATATCGGCCTTGCACATAACTGCTTCAAAAACAAACTCCCTAGTATCCAAATTTGCTTAGATTTATCCAAGAATAACATAACCTGTCAATTTGCGGTCGATTTCAATAATTTCTGGAGGCCATGGCTTCATTGCGTACCCTGGATTAACCTGCCCAGCCCACTGGCGGATCTAGGGTTCGAGAATTGGGGAGGGGGTGCTAGAATTTCGCTCCGCTTCATCAGCGAAAAGTTGTTGACCGGAGGGGGTGGGATTCGGGTTCTCAAAGCGAAAGTCATTGACCGGGGAAGGGGATTTTTCTTCTTCCTAATTATTACTTCTTACAGCCAACACAGGAACACGTGGGGTGGGGGACATCCTTGTATTGAATGGCCGTCATGTTCCTGTGGGGGCCATTTGCCCCTAATGCCCCCCACTCCCCTGGATCCGCCAGTAGTAAAAAACAGAGAAACTCAATTTACCTCTTCTGTCGCTTTCAAACATTTTTTGTTTTGTAGCCGAGTTCATGCTGAGTCTGATCTTGACTAGTTGGAAATGCTAAAAATTGTGAGACCTCTACTCATAGCATTTATAAAATGCACCGGGATAGGTACCTAAGCATGGTGCAAAATGAGTGTCAGATTTAAAATTGGTACCTGAAATAACTTCATGAGTCTGGATATGACCTGAGGCCAAAGTAGCCATCCCAAGCTATAGTAATTTGAAATACCCTTGACAATGCAAAATATTAACTTTACCTACACATTCACAAAGCTCTAATATTATTTTGCTGCATGTTTACATGGAAAAGGAAAACAACGATACCCAAGTCCCAGTCACAATTCCCCAAATACTGTCGAAATGCGTTCCACGCACGCCATTCAGCGCTATAAACTTTGGCGCTAAAACGCGAACTTTTTAACTTACACTGGTTGTAGGAATCGCTCCAGATCCAAAATTTCGCCAGACGCGCCACGCACATTTGGAAATGTCGAATACAAAGTCAATACCCATTATACTTAGGGACAGTGGCGTACCGAGTATCAACTATCAGGTCATCCAGGGCATGACCTGGTCCTTTGGACCCGAGGCGTCCATGCAAAGCTGGCGCCCTTCCGATCAGTCACGACGCTCTTCTGGCCAGTGACGGTACCACTCCAGCCAGTGAGGACGCTCCCCTGGCCAGTGACAGCACTATTGCGGCCAGTGACGGCGCCCCCGGCCAGTGAGGGAATCCTCTGCCATAGACGGCGCCTCTCCGGCCCGTGACAGCGCCCCTCCGACCAAATTGCTATACAATAGAGAAAACACGAACGAGGGAAAAAATAACGATTTGTTTTGGTCGCAAAAAGTTATTTTTCTCAGTCAGGTCCCATTTTGCATCGCCAGTTTCATCGTTTTTGTTAGGGGGCTAATTTCTATTACCGCCCCCGTCGAGCGTGGGATGGGGGGGGGGACTTTTGCCCCTGACCCCCCCCCCCCCCCCTCCCCGCCTGGATCCGCCAGTGTCTTAGCCTAGAGAGTGTGCACGATAGGGACGACAGTGGGGTCAAAGGCCTGCAGGGGGGGGGGCTGATATCAAAGTCAACGATTGTGGTTATTGCTTGGTTTGATCGCAACTGTAGCGTATGTTGTACCGGAATAACAGGATCATCTAGCCTTATTTACTGCGACACCTTACATAATTAATCATTATACAATGTGAATCAACATATTTGCATTTGGAAAATAATTTGTGCTTGGAAATGAATTCAATAGAACTGTATTATGATTATTCGGGCTTAGTGTTTCACTGCCCTGTTTGCTTAGGCATTCGGATACGATTTTACTTTAGTATAATTTACTTAACAAGAGTGGCTTCGGTAAAAAGAATTAAGAAAGGCTGTGGACATAAAATAAAGGTTTCCCAGATGTGGCTTACTTGTGCTGTTCCAAAGCTGGCCGGTCGGTGATGTGTCAGACCGAACTTGTTCCATCTCAGCCTAAGCTGGGACGCCATGGTGACTCCTCAGCCGGTCCGACGTATCTGACTTTGACCGGGTCAGCCAATAAGCGTGCCGTTTGACGCACCGGGAACCAATCAGCGCTCCGGTTGATGTGCCGGGAACCAATCAGCGCTCCGGTTGATGTGCCGGGAACCAATCAGCGCTCCGGTTGATGTGCCGGGAACAAATCAGCGCTTGAGTTGTTTGGTCTGAAAACCAATCAGTGTTTGAGCTGCTGGATGATCGTCAGCTGGATAAAGGTTGAATATGCTGGTAGCCAATCAACGCTCTAAGGTTTGGAGGGCAGCCAATCAAGTCATTAGTTACAGAATGACGGGATTCTGCGGAGATAAAAAAAAACTTGTAATATATGCTGCAGAGGTACAGAATATATTACAAGCTGTCGCAGCTCTGCGACAATTTTGTGACGAACAAACGTTGCAATAATTCTATCGATTTGTGTAAGATAAAACATGTAAAGAATCAAAACTAAGGTTGTTATTTCAAAACCTATCAAAACAGTATGCATTAATCATCAGCTGTCTCTACAATATCCGTTAGTCAAGCAATGAATAAAATTAAACCATTTCTACATATTGTTTCACAAAGTCAGAAGCTCTGCCATCTACAAAGAGTTGAAGAAGACCGGACAGTCTTCAGCGCTCCAAAGGCTGAGTTCCTTGCAATGCATGCCCAATGTTCAAATTCGAAGAAGTTGGTGACATTCCCCCTCCGAATCTCCCCCCCCCCCCCCCCCCGGTGGCGGAGCTAATGCTCAAAGACCTAAAGTAATTAGGTATTTCAATACAATGTGCTACGTTACGAACAAGCACACAACACGTTATCAGCGATAAAGTCACAGACCGGTCGTTCTCATGATAATGAATCAGTTCCAATGTGTTGCACCTGATGATACACCGCATTCGCAACGTAATCGGGCCCGCGTAACAAAGTCTGAAATCGTTACAAAGAGACATTTGTTTGTGATTTTTGTCACATACAACGTATCAAGACACTGGCGGCCCCAGACCGCCAAGAAAGGGGGGGGGGGGGCCACGGGCGGTCCGGGGTTATGAGATCTGTGTCAGCCAAGATAAGCGTCAATTTGGGGAAATGGATTAAAATAATTTGGAAGATCTCTTTCCCCAACGTACCGTGTGTTTAAGTAATGATTTAAAAATCCTAACTACTATGAGTCACTTGTGCTATGTTGCTATGTTGCTATGTTGATATATGCTATGTTTCGATTGCTCTGTCGTGGAAAGCGACAATTACAACCAACACTGAAAGAGGAAAGGTCAAAGGTTCCTGCACGAGAGCTTCGACGAGAGCTCGTGACCACGATTCCCTTAAACCACTTGCTTATAATTTCCTGTCAAAATTTCAACTTTACAAAACATTGCAATATTTTTCTAAATCATTCGAACCTGGCTGCCTTACCTTTCAGAACTAACGCTGCCATGGCAGTTGTCAGCACCTCTTCTCCACCAGAAGCCGCTGCGTCCGGGTCACCACTTCTCCACCAGAAGCCACTGCGTCTGGGTCACCACTGACTGACCTGTCCCCCATCCGCTCTCCACTGTACGCACCTCACGGCTACCGGTGACCGCAGCCCACTGGCAGGGACCCAGGTTTAGAACGCTCCTCCACTCGCTTTCGCTCGCTGCGCTGCGAAACCTCACTATACCTGCCGCCGGCCACTCAACGATTGTGTGTCCACACACACATACACGCACATGACCGTGGTCGGCGGGTTGCGCCGGGCCTTATCGATGATAACTGCCCCCCCCCCCCACGGCACCGATAGTGCTGTCATAAAGTAATACTCCGTGTGTGGGAGGGGGTGGGGGGTGGGGTGGGCTTTTGTCAGTGCCATTGGCAAGCAGTGGCGGAGGCAGGTATGATGATTGGGTGGAGCACGGGGCTTACTTGATCAAATGTAGTGTTATTGTGGAAATTCTGGCGGCAGAGGGTCGATAATTATAACCTGGCGACAGAGTGACGATAATTATAACCTGGCGACAGAGGGACGATAATTATAACCTGGCGACAGAGGGTCGATAATTATAACCTGGCGACAGAGGGTCGATAATTATAACCTGGCGACAGAGGGTCGATAATTATAACCTGGCGACAGAGGGTCGATAATTATAACCTGGCGACAGAGGGTCGATAATTATAACCTGGCGACAGAGGGTCGATAATTAAAACCTGGCGACAGAGGGTCGATAATTATAACCTGGCAACAGAGGGTCGATAATTATAACCTGGCATAATAATTTTAACGTTTGACCCCTGGCGCCACCACTGGACCAAAGTAGGCCATGTTGTATATTGGGAGACGTTCCTCGATGAGACAAACACATTGGTGCCGGTTTCACTTCTCCGTCTGCATTATGTCGAGAGTTATTGACAAAACAAAACGTGTTGGTGACATCGGTGACCTCGCCTGATCAGAGGCGCATCCAAGGGGGGGGGGGCAACAGGCCATGCCCCCCCCCCCCCCCCTTCCCAAAGACCGTTCAAGCGGGAGACAAACTATGTTTTGCCCCCCCCCCCCAGATGTGAAGTATATTACATGCTATATTTGCGTTTTTAGAATAGCACTGGCCAAATTTTTCCAAATTTGGTGGCGCTGCGCGCCGCTGTTTTTCATCTATTCTCGGAAAACCTCAGGGGTGATGAGGGGGGGTCAAAATTACAAATGACCCCCCACCAGGGCGAGTGGTAATTTATAAGTTGAATCATTGTCACATTTACAGGTGTCCGTATTTGATTATTCCTATCCAGCACCATTTCGGTCAAGCAAGTCTATTATAGAACAATCGGTCCAAATACATCCTTTGTCCTGAAGGTCATTGCTGTCCATCCGGTCACAACGGCGGAGGCGGAGAGTGTTCAGTAAGGTGGAGAAGACTATCATATCAGCTCTCTCCGAGCGACAATGACCGAGCTCCGGATGGAGGCGCTAATCATGTGCGAAGCCCACCTAGACCTAATACTATCCGTCATCGAAGTCGTTGACTTCTTTGCGCGATCGGGAAGTCGCCGGCTAGATTATATCCGGCGACTATAGCTTTCTCTCTGTAGCCTATTTCTCTCGACTTGCTTCGTTCTACCCTCTTTTCTATGAAAAATTCAGGAGCCTGTGGTTCTGACGGCATCTGCATCCGGGTTTTGAAACTTTGTTTTGACGTCATCGGCCATGTCTTCCTTCATATTATCAACACCTGTCTCACAACCTGTGAATTTCCCGCGTCCTGGAAACACTCTATCGTACATCCTATTCACAAATCCGGGAGCCTTTCCGAAACATCAAACTTCTGTCTCATCTTCATCGTCCCCGCCTTCCCAAAGCTAGTAGAGAAAGTTGTGCAGCGGCAACTGTACTCTTAAATGGCCAACAATACACTTTTTTCCTCATCCCAGCACGGTTTTCGTTCAAATCACTCCACCGAAACCGCGCTTCTTACCGTATCCGCTAATATCCTTTCCGCCACCGACCGCCAGGACATCACCCTCCTCTGTCTCAATGATCTGTCAAAATGCTTTGACGTGATCGACCACGCAAAGCTCCTTTCAAAACTTCAAACCTATTCTATCGATCCTACCTGGTTTTCCTCTTACCTCTCTGGTCACACTCAATCTGTTTGTACAGCTGACGGGCGTGGGAACCGTCACCTTTCCCGATCCCTACCTAATCCTATCGGTGTCTTCCAAGGATCCTCACTTGGCCCGCTCCTATTCCAGATTTTCGCCAACGATCTTTCCCTGTTCGCACCACAGGCCCACGTGGTGCAGTACGCTGACGATACCCACATTCTGGTCTCAGGCAAAGAAGGATCCCTCCCTCAGCTCATTGCTACCATGGAACAGGCTTTATCATCTCTCGATGCCTGGTTCCATTCCCATGGTTTGAAAGTAAATACCGGGAAAAGAGAACTCATGGTCTGTGGTTCCCGTCAAAATTGTCGCGGCATGGCCCCGACCACTATTCGGTTCCGCGAGGACATAGTGCGTGAGAGCCCCACGGTGAGGAACCTTGGCGTACTGTTCGACAAAAACCTCTCGTGGGACTCACACGTATCTGCCCTCGTCAAAACATGCAACGGTATCCTCATCGGCCTGACCCACGTGCGTCATCAGATCTCTTCGTTACTTCTTCCTATCATAGTCGACGCCCTTGTCACCTCGCACGTCCGATACTGTTTGACGGTGTTCGGCAACGGTTCAGAGAAAAACATGCAGCGCCTCCAAAAGATCCTCAATTTTGGCTTGCGCGCTGTCTCTGGCCGGCGTAAATTTCATCACATATCGGACGTGCGAGATGAACTGGGCCGGCTCACCGCCCGGCAGCTGTATGAACTCCAATCCCTCAATCTTCTTCACAAAATTCGCACCACCGGGGAACCACAGGCTCTCGCTTCCCGGCTTTCGACGAACTCTGAGTTTCGATCTAGAAGCACACGCCAGGACGCTGATTTGGCCCTCCCGCGCGTGAGAACCGAAGCCGGCAAGAGACGCTTTTTATACAGTGTAGCGCAGCGCTACAGCGCGTTGCCGCCGGACTTGCGTGAGGCGTCTTTACCATCTTTTAAACGTCAGCTCGGTGCTCTTTTACATGGTGTATGATGGGTGTCGTGTATGTTTATGTCGGTCGCTGTGTGAGTGTGTGTATGATCATGGAGAGTATTTTAGTTTCTAGTATGCATGTTGCTAAGTGTCGTTTTTAACACGTATCTACCTTTTAACCATGACGCGACACTCAGAATAGCCGTTTTATGCATCGGAGAGTGTTTGTACTGTCAATACATACATACATACATTTCTGGCTGCCGCTGCCTGGCTGGCTGCCGCAGGTAAGCAACCCTGAATGCTCGGAGAGGTTTTCTGCCATAGACTGTATGGCAGTAATATGAGAAATGCAGCGGTTCCCCGTAGTAGGTATCGGTTACTTATTCTGCCCCTGTCGTGTCTATGCCCGCCGAGATGCGCAAATAGCCTCCAGATCCGGGAGCAGGGATATATTTTCTCAAGAACCTGGCAACGGAAGTTGATCATCCTATCCGTATGCTGTGCACAGACGGATAGCTGAAGTTTCTTGAAATGCATATTTAATTTGACGCCATGATCGGGTCATCTCATCTGTATTATTGTTTTGAATGGCGGAAGTGCGACTAGTTCGATCATGTTTGATGTCCCCGCCTTTAGCTCTTTTTTATCGGAGCGCATCCCCTAACAACGACAAACATTTGTGATGCGAAATGCGTATTCATTTTTCCGGTCGAACCATCCCCTCGGTTTACTATCCGAGATTCGGAGCTGGAAATTCTGAAGAAAACTTCCATTGATTTGATGCTCCAAGTTCTGTTTTAAATTGATATGTTAGCTTCTTTCCACTAACATTTGCGTCCATGACCGCAAAAAAAAACGATTTAAATATAAGATGCTCTTGTTTTTGGCAAGGGTCGTCGAACCTTATAGCAAAAAGTATTTGGCCGGGAAGACGAAAGGATTGATCCGTCCTTGCAAGGGCAAAGCCGGCATGATTCGGCATACAATTTTCATGTTTTTTCCTTGCAGTCTGGAACGAAAACATAGGTACAGCTGACATAGTTTTGCTCAGTGTAAGGCAATGTCGGTACAATACAAACTGCAAGCTGACATCTTTCCTTTTTCGATATCCCAAAAGGTTGAAAAGCAAAAAAAAAACACCAAAATATCAAAATAAAGAAATTAGAAATCGTGTGGTTGCAAAATAAAGTGGCCCAAATCCGGGAAGAAATTCGAAATTGGGAGTAGGTAAGGACTGCTCAAACTGGTTGGTCCCCCAAAACGGCCGGCTAGATCCGCCCTTGGAATACAGTATGGGTCAAAATGTTCCTCGTCTGGAATTATTAGCTATAAGCAAAGAACGCTTCAGGTTTATTTCTGATTTGTACAATTGGATTCAGCGACTTAAATAAACCGTAAGTTTGTGCACCTTTCATCCAAACGTAGGCTACCAGTTTATTTGATGAAATTAAAACTACACTAACGAAACACGACGCGTGGCTGTTGAACATGGTAAGCGTTCCGTCACCAATGTCTTGATTATTTCAATGTCAATGATTACCATCTCTAATCTTGTGAGTAAATATAAAGGGATTTTGCATGACAGTCATTTGGAGGAAGTTCATATATAGGAAGGTCGTCGCCACCTTCCGAAAGTTTGGGGGGGGGGGGGACGGAGGCACCTTGAAGTCGATTCTTTCCATGCAACGCCCATAGGCGTAATGTCAAAATCCGAAAATGTTTGGGGGACGCGTTCTCCCCCCCCCCCGTCCCCAGCCTCCCCCGCCCATGATATATAGTGAGGTGAGTTGGCGGAAAATGTGGTTATCTCTATATAATCATGAACCGCTGAATCTATTAAACATCAATGCGCCATTAACCCGCCATTGACTGGGGGGGGGGGCGTTTAACGCCCCCTGGTTAATTTTCGTAATAGTTCAAAAACAAACAGTGCTATAAACGTGAAACTTCGACAACCTTCTTCTAAATCACGTTTACGTCTTCTGTGCAAAAATCAAGCAACTTCGTCGAAATAAAATTGAGTTATAACGAATTTAGTGACGCCACTACACAGGAGCTTTAGACCAAAATCAGCTAAAATGTAACAGACCGTACAAATGCCATATTTTGAAAAAAATGTAATCCAAAAACGTAAAAGGATAGCGAATGGCAAGGGCTACAGCATTGCGGAAACAACATAATATATTTTAATACAATAATATCCATCTCGGATTTTCGTTATTGTGGTTTTTCACTCCCCCTCTTACAAAACAAATGGGGGAAATGCCCACAAAATACCATTTTTTTCAAAGATATTCAAAAGCCGGAATAAATGTCAGAGAACCACATATGGAAAACTACCTTATTACTTTTCATAATGATATCACCATTTTTGAATGAGTTATGGCATATAAAGTATGGGTAACTGATGACGTCACCTTAAAAAAAAATTGGCTTGGCGGTTTTTGGTGGTTTTGGGATTTTATTGACCAGATACAAACAAATATATGGCATTACTGTATTTCTGAGACAAAACTAGTTTATCAACATGCTTTTTTATTTAGATTTATCAATTTTAAATTTTGACCTTCAGTGACCTGAACTTGACCTGAACTTCACATTACCTTCACGTAAATTAAGTCAGGTGGTAAAATCACTATCACTATCCAATTTTACGTGGAAAATAACTCATAAAACATGTATTGCATGACTTTCGTAGATATGTTTAGCATAGTGACCTTTTGTGACCTGACCTTGACCTTGACCTTCGCCAACAATCTCTTTTTAGCTGATGCCAGATGTGCATCATGCCTTTGGCAGCACTCTGGGTGATTATGGTCGTAATAGAAGGTATTGGATGGAAAGTATCGCCCATAAACTCTAATACGTTAATGCTGACCTTTGACCTGACCGTGACCGGACATTTAAACATATTTTGATTTTTTGTTGTTCTAAAATTTAGATTTCTCTCTTTGATAGATTTCGATTGCGGCCTTGTGCGTCTCGCTGCGATCATTGGTTCGGCTTATAAACAGGGGAAGTTTAATACCCCCCCCCCCCCCCCCCCCCCAGTCAATGGTGTTCTGCTGAGACCCCAGTCAATGCCGGATTAAACCTATTTGTAACAGGTTTTTTATAGGTTTATTTGTAGGGCGGATTCCGCTCCCCCCCCCCCCCCCCAACTCCTCATCTTTTTCGCAGATATCTCCAGAACGACGGGGAGCAGGCCCATGAAATTTTGGAACTTTTCATAGAATTGAATACCGCATTTGGAGTCAAAATTTTGAGTTCTTAACCTGAACAGAGGCGGTTCCAGGGCACAGTTTTGGGTGGGTTCGGAGGCGATATTTGGCGATAATACGGAAATACGATCTGCACGGTTTCTTCCTAACTGCCTCAAGCATGAAGGAGTTACATCGGTTTACGGTGATTGAAACAAGTGAAAATTAGTTGATGTTAATGAAATATCATACAAATTGCATGGCAGAGGCGGTTTCAGGGGCTTGAAAAAGGGGGGGGGGCGGTTCCAGGAAGTATTCAATGCTTGGCTGGAAGCAAATAGAGCAATGTAAGGGGCATTTATAGTTATCAAGATGTAAAAGATAGCTTCTGATTCCATTATTTGCATAATTTATTACATATAGAGTTTCAGGGGCGTGTTCAGGCACATGTAAAGGGGGGTGACTGGCATGGTGATGACGATATGCCAGCGATAACGGCGTAATAGACGGTTAGCTTATAATGATATATGCACATCTGAGGCCAGGGTAGGGAATAAAGTCATTTTTTTGCAGAGGCGCGCTCAGGAGAAAAAAGGAGGTCATATTATTGCAAGGAAACTAAGAGGCATGGGCGTACAATGACATAATATACTGCAGTTTTCGGATGAAACACGCACCACAGGCTACGCACGCACCACAGGGCGGGGCGGAATTCACCCCTTCCCCCTGTTACAAATAGGGGTAGCCAGGAGCCTGTTACAAATAGGGTTAAGAGACGGTATAAATTCCAGTGCAGAACATATACAGCATTGAAAAATTGGGATTTATTTTATTATCGGAAACACATACTCTAGAGCACATACAACATATTGTCTGACCAATTTCTGTCTGACATCTGACCATGTTCCTTAATGTTGTTACAGGTTTGTAACAAAACAACATTAAGGAAAATAGTCAGATGTCCGAAATGACGTACTCATGGTCATGCACTAGACAGTCACATGATCGGATGATGTAATATATAATATGTTGTAATTTAAGATGTTGTAGAAGAAGCAAAGTAAATGATTCCTTAACGACGGCATTACGTCGATGTGACCTTACCATGCCTTATATCGTAGGTTATTGTAGATGCATAACGCATTTTTATGCTACAGCACTAGCCATTACATGTGGCGCTAAGAAGTGATGAAGGAATGGCATACTGACCTATTCAGAGATAAGTAGGTGGATGCAGCAAGCTGAAATCAAGCATGACACGCATGTTCAGTTATGCCTGATGTAAAGATCAGCACATTTAACGTTCGCGGGTTACGGAACGCTATCAAGCGACGGACAGTTTTTCGATATTTTCATCAGCATTACCCAAATCACATAGTAGTCTTACAGGAAACGCATTCTGTCGCTCGAGATGTACCCTATTGGCAGGCCGAATGGGGAGGTCAAATTATATTTAGTCATGGTTTAGGATGCAATGAGTGTGGGGTGGCTGTAATGCTTCCCAGGTCAGTGCAGGGGATATGCACGGCGAGCGAGAGGTTTTGCGACGGCGATGGTAGGATGGCTGTTGTTGACTTGAAGTATGAGAAGTTCCAATTGAAACTAGTTGCTGTCTATGCACCCACACAGGGTCACACGCGACAGCAATCGGAATTTTATAAGCTACTGAGATGCAAAATTGAGGACATGACGCAAATGGAGCATAATTATTTGATTATATGCGGGGACATGAACGTACAGCTGAGTCACCGGGACACTACGAATAGTAGGTTTCGCTTATCTTCAGCGGCGAGCATATTAAATGAGATAGTTCAGCATTACAGTCTTATAGATACTTGGCGCAAAAAGTATCCCGAGCTAAGGCGGTACACATGGCGACGATTAGCACCTTTGCAGCAATCTAGAATAGATTATATTTTTGCAAGTGAATATCTAAATAGCAATCATTTATTAAGAAGAGTTGAAATAAAACCTGGCATCCATAGCGATCACAGCTCGGTTAACATAGAAATCACTCTTTTTTCGGGCGACAAAGGACCCGGGCTGTATCGCTTCCGGAACGATTTGTTACAGGACGCTACATTTATAGAATCCGCTAGAGGTGAAATTCAGAAGGCGGCACGGGGAGAGGAAATTTATAATGCAGTGGAGGATTGGGGGTTAAAATTGGAAATAGTATTAAGCCAAATTAGGGTATGCAGCATAAAAAGGAGTAAGCTAATTGCCACACAAAAGCGAGAAGAAAACACAATAGCGCATAGACAGTTGGAAAGATATGAAATTGAAATGTCAAACAATCCCAGTGACGAGGTTCTAAACCATTACGAGGAGTCTAAGCGTCGCGTAAATGAAATAGAGGATGAGAAGGGCAAAAGGGCTATGATGTATTCAGGCGCAAGGTGGATGGAACAGGGCGAAAGACCCACAAAATATTTCTTTAACTTGTGCGCCAGTAGAAATATGAAGAAGCAGATAAATGTACTGCAATCTGAAAACGATGAGCTTATTACCGGAAACGTAGGAATTCTGGAGTATTGCAAAAAACACTTTCAAAAGGTGTACACTTCCAGCGCTTGTACAGGAACAGGTGACGAAGGCCCGACATGTGACAGGTTCCTCGGGGTAACTGATTGTCCTAGGCTAAATGAGGCCGATAGAGATGTCTGCGATGCACCACTGACAGGAGCTGAATGTAAAACGGCCTTGGGCGGAATGATGAACAATAAAGCACCATCAACTTCTGGCTTCTCTAAAGAATTCTTTAAATTTTTCTGGACAGAACTGGTATTAATCGTGCTCAATGCCATACATCAGGCAAGAGAGCAGGGCCAATTTTTCATAACTCAACGTAGGGGCGTGGTAACGTTAATTCCTAAAAAGAGTGACCAAAAGCTAATAAGGAATAAACGCGCCATATACCTATTAGATACTGTATATAAAATAACGGCCAAGGCCATGGCAAATCGTTTGATGCTGGTAATGGATAAATTGATTGCGGCTGACCAAACTGGGTCTATTCGTGGAAGGTACATTGGGACCAATTTGCGCACAGTGGACGATATCATTCAATACTGTGAAATGGACAAGCTGAACGGCATTGTAATGGCGCTGGATTTCCAGAACGCTTTTAATACGGTGGAACACACCTTTGTGTATGACGTCTTAAGAAAGTTCAACTTCGGGAGTCATTTTCTGGAGTGGATAAGACTTCTACACAATGGTGCAGAATTAACAGTAATTAACAACGGCTACACATCCAGCTGGTTTAAACCATCCCGCGGGCTCCAACAGGGATGTCCGGCCTCTGCCCTTCTATTTGCGCTGGTGGTTGAAATTTTAGCCATTAAATTGCGCGCGACGACGACTGTAAAAGGCCCAACAATATCTGGATGTGAGTTTAGGATGTCGCAATATTGTGACGACACCACATTATTCGTCAGAGATTCGCCCTCTGCTGTTGAAGCCATCAAGATAATAGACGAGTTCGGCAATGTATCTGGTCTTTAGCTGAATTTGAACAAATGTCAGTATATGTGGATAGGAGAGAAAAGGCAATCAGAGGAATTGATCTGCGGTTCCGTTCCCGTCAAGCACCTTAAAATTTTAGGCGTACTGTTCAGTGCGGTGCAAGATTGCAGCGATGAAAATATGCAAGCTATAATGATAAAAATACAAAACACTCTGAATCAATGGTGCCAGCGTGATTTGACCATAAAGGGGAGGATTACCATTGCCAAGTCCTTGGTCATTTCACAGTTGATTTACATTATGTCAGCAGCGCGGATAGAAAGAAAACACTTGGATGCAATTCAGAGCAAAATTATGAAGTTTTTGTGGAGGGGAAGACCACCAAAGGTCGCTCGGAAAACGCTATATCAAGGAATTGAGCAAGGGGGATTGAAAGCGCCAAACATTCTGGCAATATATAAAGCAATGAGAGCATCATGGGTGGGTAAAATTATTGCAAATAATGAATTGGCGTTTGCCAAGGCATTCCAAAAAAGAAGTAAAATTTACGTTGGTGACATCACAAACATGGATTACAATAGGACATGGGTTAGCACGAGATTGATACCGGAATTTTATAAAGAAATGTTGCTTTGGTTTAGAGAGGCGGTGCCGATGACCGTACCCGAAAGTGGCAATGCCGTGCGAAAACAAATAATATGGTGTAACAAAGCGGTCTGCATAGATCGGAAAGTGATTCTTTATACGTCACTTTATGACAATGGCATTATATTTATAGACGATTTTATTGACATTCGCGGTCACCTCTTTAGTCATGAAGTTTTTTTTGGAGCGAAATCATCATGTGCGGATTGGCCCGCTTCGCTATATGAGCCTATTGAGGGCGATTCCGGCGGAGTGGAAACGGATGCTAGTAGGGAGCGCACCATTATCGACAGCTGAGAGGACCACAGCTCCGTACATCGTAATACAAGGGAAGAATGTTCCGATACAACAGGTCAAATCCAGTTTTTCCACGACTATTGGATAGGGGACACCATTCCACGGGCTCAATTAAAATGGGAAAGTGAGGGCATCAGCTTTGGTGAGGACTGGAGAAGGATATATTCGGTACCGTTTACGATTACCAGCTCCACTAAGCTACAAAGCTTACAATACAGGATTACACACAGATATTTCCCAACCAGACGTTTTTTATGCATAAGAGGTGTTCTCAATGATCCTTTCTGTGATGAATGTGGTGAAATTGAAACCATACAACATTATTTTGTAGATTGCCATGAAATAAGACTGTTTTGGAATGAACTAGTGGCGAAAATTAATCAGAAAATCAAACCATGTCATCGTTTGCATGCTAATGTAAATAATATAATATTTGGGGCCCTAAAAACTATGAGCGTGGTTAATCTTATTGTGATGATGGCGAAGCAATTCATTGTTAGTCGGCGCTTTAAGGAAGAGCGGGTATGTTTAGACGATTTCATGCCGTTTTTGTCGCGATATTATGTCATGGAGAAAATAATTGCTATGAAAAAAGAGAGAATGGATAAGTTTAAGGCAAAATGGAAACCATTCATAAATGAAGAACTCCAAATCAATATTTAAAAGAAAAGGTCTGCCTGCGGCAACCCTAAACCCTGGCGGGAGTGGGCGGGAGGGGCATGTGGGTGTGTGGGAGAATGGTGGGGGAGGGGATGTAAACGAGCGTAAGCCGTACATTGATCGCGATTGTATTTATATAAAAAAATGTTCCGCTCTTAACGAATGCGGGGATGTGGGAAGCTGGCCATCATTGACTGGGGAGGGGAGCAGGCTGAGGGCTCTCCGCTGCTGGGGGGGGGGGGGGGCGACTGATGGACGACTGCCACGGTTTCCTAGTGAACTATGCGTGCTCTGTCTGTGTCGCTAGATGTAGACTTCCATGGTTGTGCTTGCTTCGCAAAATGACGTCCACTTTCTCTGTTTATACCCGTGTGCTATCCGTGTATATGTGATGAACATATGTTAAATAAAAGTCTTATTATTTGAAGAAAAAAAAAGTGATGAAGGATGGCCATTGACCAATAATGTGACCAATGCCTTCAAATCTCGTCACATGGTAGCTAATAAACAAGAATAAAGTACATGTTTCGCATACCGTTCACTAATATCGCACTCGCAATTCATGTCGCGATATCAAACAAAGGCTCACAGTATAACCACAAATATGTGCCCCTTATACTAAATGCCCATCCATACTTTGGGTACTAATCTTAGCAGGCAATTCGGATCACACAGAGTTATTTTTGTTTTTAAAAAAAGACCAAAATGGTCACAATTGGAACTTGTCATATCAATCGCAATTATATTAGATAAATTTTATATCATCATGTCGCGTAAATCATATATGCACAAGACACATCACGCATTTACATACAAATATTATTCATCTCATCTATTATTACATCATTACAACGCCACTTCCTTGAAACCTATCGCCAACAGTCAATAATGGCGATGCATCGTTAGCATGAAGACTAACATAGTCATAAACTAACTAGCGTGGAAGTAGCTTCACGCCACCAGTGGACGGACACTTGCAGACACCACCTGACTGTTTTTCTCATCATCCAGCGCAGTTAACCGAATGTCGTACGCTTTCCCTAGGTCCAGAAGTCATCAATCCGGTGTAGTGATGACCGTCTCATTTCCGTTCACGTCATCACCAACATCAGCAACGATGTTAACCTCTCTCCACTTCTCTGTAGGCTTATCAGCGTCACCTTCCCCTCCATCTTGTCCACCCTTAGCACCGTCTTATTCCTTCTCAACGTCATCTCACCCACTCTCATCTCCCCCACTCTCGCCGCCATCGGGGGACATCTCCTGCACCCCTGCCTCTACACGGACCACGCCTGGCGCCTTGGGACCGTGCCAGCGGCCGTGCAGATGTCGCCTCAATTTCACCAGGCCCCATGTGAGCCCGTGAAGGAAGAAGATCGCCAACACAGCACCAGCAGACACACCCAGCGTCAAACCGGGTTCCGCCCAGTCTAGAATGGGGTAGATCGCCGTGCTCCCGTTCGGTCCCACGCCACCGCACAAGTAGTAGATGACTGTGAAGAAGAGGTAGGAGAACGCGAAGCAGAGCGGGAAGAGCACGTGGTGGTAGCGCCGTGGACTGCCGTGGATTAGCAGGTCCATGATCGCGTATATGGTGGTCAGCAGGTGGAGATGTATGTCCGAGTAGGTCACCGCCACTGCGTCCAGAGAAGGGTGTTAGCAGAGGGCGCGGGTTCGAATCCGGGGAGCCACGATTTATTTTTTCGACATTAAAACAGAGGAGTGCTGCAGTTGGTGGTTGTTTGACAGTGTCAGTGGTTGAATAGTAACCGTACACATTATAATCAGTTGAAAACTGACGAATTCAATCGCTCCTCATCAAACTCAAGAAGCAAAGTTGTCGAAGTGCACAAAGTGGCAATCCGCTGCCAAGTGCCCTAACATGAAGCTGAAGAAGCACAGTTTGATGGTGAAGCAGTGCTGCCACCTACCTTTGAGCTGAGGATACACAGCTGACCAGTATAGGACGGTCACGAATGGTTCCATAGTGTGTGAGATGTTAACGATGACCCAGTGTGTCTTGTAGAGCCACGTGGGTAGCACTGGCTTTATGCCTGCAACATGCGGGGAGAAACATTGTCACATTCAAAGGGATTCTCGTTTAGCTTGTAGGTAAATGGTAAATATTTGTTCGACCGTAAGCATAGTTCAGTTGAGAGAACACAGCGCTTACGATCTGACCCACACTTGCGAGGTGGATTCAAGACGCTTCGGCGCTCGCATTGTCCCCTAACGGAGATGACCTGTGTTCGGTGGTCTAAGCCTTACCAGGCGCAGTGGAGAGGGGTATGCCACTAGCACGCAGTGGAGGGGGGGGGCACGTTAGTCCCCCCCCATAAGATCTCCCAAAGTATGAGAGCTAGAATGATGAAACTTAGCGGGTAGGTAGGTGTTATGATGATCTACATTTTCTGAAATTGTATTGACCTTCGATCAATACCTTCAAGGTTAAACGAGGTAACGAAGGTCAAATCTGGCCAAATGTCACAATTTTGGGAATTTGAACTCTGTGATGTCACAGGTCACCAGCAATGTGTTTAAAATTGTTTCTGGGGATGAACATTGACATTGTCTACCGAATGGCGTTTGAATCATTCCGATCGGACTGTTGGTTCCGAAGATATCGATTTTCCGACCGCGATTCTGGCCGCCGTCTTGGAATGAAAATCCATATAACTCAAAAAGGTATCTACCGATTTCGATTTTTTGGCGTCAGACGATCTGCTATTGAGTTGGCGTTAATATCTCGCAAAAAAATACCGCCCTGTTCCGCTTCGTTTTTGAGCTATTCACGAAAACATGTGCGGGTGGGCACAAAAGTACCCCCCCCCCCCCCTCCACTGCGCGTGTTAATCTCCCTGGTCCCACTGGCATACCCTTCTCCACTGCGCGTGCTAATCTCCCTGGTCCCACTGGCAAACCCTTCTCCACTGCGCGTGCTAATCTCCCTGGTCCCACTGGCATCCCCTTCTCCACTGCGCGTTCTAATCTCCCTGGTCCCACTGGCATACCCTTCTCCACTGCGCGTGCTAATCTCCCTGGTCCCACTGGCTTACCCTTCTCCACTGCGCGTGCTAATCTCCCTGGTCCCACTGGCTTACCCTTCTCCACTGCGCGTGCTAATCTCCCTGGTCCCACTGGCATACCCTTCTCCACTGCGCGTGCTAATCTCCCTGGTCCCACTGGCATACCCTTCTCCACTGCGCGTGCTAATCTCCCTGGTCCCACTGGCATACCCTTCTCCACTGCGCGTGCTAATCTCCCTGGTCCCACTGGCATACCCTTCTCCACTGCGCGTGCTAATCTCCCTGGTCCCACTGGCTTACCCTTCTCCACTGCGCGTGCTAATCTCCCTGGTCCCACTGGCATACCCTTCTCCACTGCGCGTTCTAATCTCCCTGGTCCCACTGGCATACCCTTCTCCACTGCGCGTGCTAATCTCCCTGGTCCCACTGGCATACCCTTCTCCACTGCGCGTTCTAATCTCCCTGGTCCCACTGGCATACCCTTCTCCACTGCGCGTGTTAATCTTCCTGGTCCCACTGGCATACCCTTCTCCACTGCGCGTGCTAATCTCCCTGGTCCCACTGGCATACCCTTCTCCACTGCGCGTGCTAATCTCCCTTGTCCCACTGGCATATCCTTCTCCACTGCGCGTGCTAATCTCCCTGGTCCCACTGGCATACCCTTCTCCACTGCGCGTGTTAATCTTCCTGGTCCCACTGGCATACCCTTCTCCACTGCGCGTGCTAATCTCCCTGGTCCCACTGGCATACCCTTCTCCACTGCGCGTGCTAATCTCACTGGTCCCACTGGCATACCCTTCTCCACTGCACGTGCTAATCTCCCTGGTCCCACTGGCATACCCTTCTCCACTGCGCGTGCTAATCTCCCTGGTCCCACTGGCATACCCTTCTCCACTGCGCGTGCTAATCTCCCTGGTCCCACTGGCATACCCTTCTCCACTGCGCGTGCTAATCTCCCTGGTCCCACTGGCTTACCCTTCTCCACTGCGCGTGCTAATCTCCCTGGTCCCACTGGCATACCCTTCTCCACTGCGCGTGCTAATCTCCCTGGTCCCACTGGCATACCCTTCTCCACTGCGCGTGCTAATCTCCCTGGTCCCACTGGCTTACCCTTCTCCACTGCGCGTGCTAATCTCCCTGGTCCCACTGGCATACCCTTCTCCACTGCGCGTGCTAATCTCCCTGGTCCCACTGGCATACCCTTCTCCACTGCGCGTGCTAATCTCCCTGGTCCCACTGGCATACCCTTCTCCACTGCGCGTGCTAATCTCCCTGGTCCCACTGGCATACCCTTCTCCACTGCGCGTGCTAATCTCCCTGGTCCCACTGGCATACCCTTCTCCACTGCGCGTGCTAATCTCACTGGTCCCACTGGCATACCCTTCTCCACTGCACGTGCTAATCTCCCTGGTCCCACTGGCATACCCTTCTCCACTGCGCGTGCTAATCTCCCTGGTCCCACTGGCATACCCTTCTCCACTGCGCGTGCTAATCTCCCTGGTCCCACTGGCATACCCTTCTCCACTGCGCGTGCTAATCTCCCTGGTCCCACTGGCATACCCTTCTCCACTGCGCGTGCTAATCTCCCTGGTCCCACTGGCATACCCTTCTCCACTGCGCGTGCTAATCTCCCTGGTCCCACTGGCATACCCTTCTCCACTGCGCGCTAATCTCCCTGGTCCCACTGGCTTACCCTTCTCCACTGCGCGTGCTAATCTCCCTGGTCCCACTGGCATACCCTTCTCCACTGCGCGTGCTAATCTCCCTGGTCCCACTGGCATACCCTTCTCCACTGCGCGTGCTAATCTCCCTGGTCCCACTGGCATACCCTTCTTCTCCACTGCGCGCTAATCTCGAACATTAAGTCAATCGGACCGTTCGAATTGCAATAGTAAAAAACTTAAGTTACACGCGCCCTGGAGGGCCTCTGGTAATTACACGCCCTGGAGGAGGGGGGGGGGGGGAATTTCGCCCCCCCCCCCTTAGGATCTCGAAAACCACGCAATGTAGCGAGAAGCGAGAAAAGACGTTAGATATCTCGAGACAAATTCTTCCGAAAGTATTTCGTTCATTTTTTTCTCTCGGGTCAATTTGAGGTCACCAGAGGTCATCAAGTGTCAGATTTTCAAGTTTTCGTTACTTCGCTTCGAACACCCCCAAATATCTCTGGAACCATGATAGTTAGCAGCAAACGAAGAAAAGAATATTGAAAGCCCTTGAACAATGCAATCGCCTAGGTGTCCAAGATTTGAACTCAGCTCAATAGTTTAGGCTCGAGAGGTCAGCAAATGTCAAAAAGGTGATTTGTTTTGCAAAACTGTTTTTCGCAAATAACTGTTAACCTAAAAAAGATAAAGCAACAGTTTTTACGCCATCGTGTTTGTCTGGTCAAAACGCTTGGAATCATATTCATTGTGACCGGGTTAGGTCAAGTAAGAAATTTGACCTCAGGTAAAGGTTAAGTGTTGGCCCAAATTGGTCATGTTGCATATTGAGAGACGTGTCTCGACAAGACAAACACATTGGTACCATTTGCTCTTCTCTATCTTGATTATGTCGATAGTTATTGGCAAAACAGTATTGGCGGTCTCGAAATTGACCTGACCCTAGGTCACCGATATTAGAAATCCGAGATCAACAAATTGTTGGTATCTATGACATTGTGAAATGCTGCAAGATTGAAACTGATCTGCCTAAAACTGTGGCTGTGGTACTACTGCAAACGTTTTAGAGTTGAGGTCATCACGTGACCTGGTCTGGTGACCTGACCTGAGATGACCCGAGGTCAAGAATTTTACATAATGTGGAAGTTCATTGCTGAACAGGTGTGCAAAAAAACGGTGGCGCTGCGCGCCGCCATTTTTGCGCTATTCTCGCGAAGAAGAAAACAAATCGGAGGGGTCGGATTTAGCCCCCCTCCAGGTCGCGTGTTAACCTGTAAAATTGAGCACTCGTTCGCGACTGTCCTATCTGTATTCAACAGCTAACTCCATCCATCTGAAGGCCATCTAAAGGCAGGTGGCTCCACCGTAGTGATGTTTGCATCTAACTTCATGCTTACCATAGTGATGTCTGAAGGCCACGGTGCAGGAGGCGGCCAGCTGCAGTGCCACGTCCAGCATGGCCGTCATGTAGGTCCAGATGGTCAGGTAGATCATGAGGTACGGCCTGACGTCGGGCTTCACTGTCACGAGGAACGCCACGAAGAAGCCCCAGAAGAAGATGAAGACGTGGAGACGGTACAGCAGGTAGGGCACACTGACCGTCTCCTGCTTCTGCCACTGAGAGAGGAAGGGGGGTGTACATGATTAGTATGGAAGGGAGGGGGCACACTGACCGTCTCCTGCTTCTGCCACTGCGGGAGGGGGAGGGGGGAGTGCAGGATTATAATGGTATGGAGGGGGCACACTGGCCGTCTACCTGGAGGCACTGGTGGATCTAGAACATGTTACTACTATGCCGGTCACCGGGTCAGACAGTAGCTGTCCATAACACACTGGCCGTCTACCTGGAGGCACTGGTGGATCTAGAACCTGTTATTACTATGCCGTTTACCGGGTCAGGCAGTAGCTGTCCATAACACACTGACCGTCTACCTGGAGGCACTGGTGGATCTAGAACCTGTTATTACTATGCCGGTCACCGGGTCAGACAGTAGCTGTCCATAACACACTGGCCGTCTACCTGGAGGCACTGGTGGATCTAGAACCTGTTACTACTATGCCGGTCACCGGGTCAGGGAGTAGCTGTACATAACTCACGGCCAAGGCATTGGCCGATCTAGAACTGCCAAACAGGCTGATTTCGTTTGGCAAATCCAAGGAAGTGCGACAAATTCCAAAACATATCGGGATTCACTGCCTTGCACATAACTACTTTAAAAACAAACTCCCTAGTATCTAAATTTGCTCAGATTTATAAAAAATAACAGAAACTGTCAATCGATTTCAATCATTTCGGGAGACTATGGCTTCATTGCGTACTCTGGATCATCCTCCCTAGCCTAGAGAGTGTGCACTGTGCACGATAGTGACGACAGTGGGGTCAAAGGGCTGCTGCGGGGGAGGGGAGGGGGCTGATATCAAAGTCAACGATTGTGGCCATCACTTGGTTTGATCACACCTGTAGAGTATGCTGTACCGGAATAACTGGATCATCTAGCCTCATTTACTGCGACACTCAACATAATTAATCATTATACAATGTGGATTAACATATTTGAATTTGGAAAGAACATAGGCTTGGAAATGTATTCAATAGAACTTTATTATGATTATTTGGGCTTAGTGTTTCATTGCCCTGTTTGCTCAGGCATTCGGATACGATTTTACTTTAGTATAATTTACTTAACAACAGTGGCTTCGGTAAAAATAATTAAGAAAGGCTGTGGACATAAAATAAAGGTTTCCCAGATGTGGCTTACTTGTGCTGTTCCAAAGCTGGCCAGGTTGTGATATGTCAGACCGAACTTGTTCCATCTCAGCCTAAGCTGTGACCCCATGGTGACTCCTCAGCCGGTCCGACGTATCTGACCTTCACCGGGTCAGCCAATAAGCGTGCCGGTTGACGCACCGGGAACCAATCAGCGCTCCGGTTGATGTGCAGGGAACCAATCAGCGCTTGAGTTGGTTGGGCTGAAAGCCAATCAGTCTTTGAGCTGATGGATGACCGTCAGCTGGATGAAGGTTGAATATGCTGGTAGCCAATCAACGCTCGAAGGTTTGAAGGGCAGCCAATCAAGTCATTAGTTACAGAATGACGGGATTCTGCGGAGAGAAGAAAACAAACTTGTAATAAATGCTACAGCTGCGACAATTTTGTGACGAACAAACGTTGCAATAATGCTATCGATTTGAATAAGATAAAACATGTAAACAATCAAAAGTAAGGTTGGTATTTAAAAACTTAGCAAAACAGGATGCATTAATCATCAAGTGTCTCTACAATATCCGTTAGTCACGCAATGAATCAAATTAAACCATTTCTACATAATCCTTCCCAAAGTCATTAGCTCTGCCATCTACCAAGAATTGAAGAAGACAGGCAGTCCTCAGCGCTCCAAAGGTTGAGCTCCATACAATGCAGGCCCAATGTTCAAATTCGAAGAAGTTGGTGACATGCTCCCTCAGAATCCCCCCCCACCCACCCTCCCGGCGGAGGAGCAAATGCTCGAAGACCTACAGTAGGAAGGTACATCAATACAATATGCTACGTTAACCCCATTCCCTGGGGGCAGATTCTGCCCCCCCCCCCCCCCCCGGTGGTTTTTCAGTTGCCGCTTCTAAACCGTTAGAGCGTCTTGTCTTGAAACTTTGTGATTTTTTCTAACTTTAAATGGCACGTGTTGTGTCAAAATTTTGATAGAAAAAAAATCGGGTGAGCAGAGGCGGTTTCAGGCTCCTGTTTTGGGGGAGGGTGTTACGAATGCGGTTGTGCGGCGAATACTTTCTTCGTAGTTTGCGGTGCAATAAATGCGGTAGAAGCATTTGCAACGCAATATGCATCATACATACTGGGATTATACATGTTTGTTGGCAGAGGCACACTTAGGTATACACAATGGTAGGCGATACCATACCTCAAATTAGGTCCAACTTCAAAGTAGTAAGATGATGAAATCGTTACTCGCATGGTGCCCCCCCCCCCCCCCCCCCCCCCCTCCCCCCTCCTCCCCCCCCCCCCCTCCCCGTTGTTTTCCTGGATCCGCCTATGCGCAATATATTCAATTTAACAAATTACAGCAAGTAATGCCCACATGTGACGTTCATGTCGTCCCAAACAATCACGAACAGTACAAATTTGTTATCAGAAAATGACCCCCATTTTACATCCCCTGAATACGCCTATGATTTTTGATTTTGGTATTTATCTTTTGGTATATTAATTAAGGACCAGTACATTTGCAGCTCAAAAACGTTTAGAGCATGTAAATCGGCCAAACCACATGACCGCAATGACCATTCTAAAACACCCAAAATTGTCGTTTGTTTGCCCCCTGGCCAACCCATTTTTAAACAAAACAAAAAATCGGAACGTAAAAGTTTAGTTTTCCCCATCTAAATCGACCAGGCGGTTTTCGAGATCTCTGGGGGGGCAGAATCTGCCCCCCCCCCCCCACTCAGGTAAACGTAATTTTGACCGCCCGCAGGGAATAGGGTTAACCCTCGCCCTACGGGAGCTTTTTTCACCTTCGCCTTACGGGGGGCCTGACAGCCCCCTCCCCTGTTAACTTCCAAACCAAGCAACTTAGAGCAATGCGGTAAGAACCAGCATGTTGCCTGTCATGAGAGGAATCGAACAGTATGCGATTTTTAGGTTTCAAATCAACGGGTGACCTTCCAGGTCAAGTGAATGACCTCGGATTTACCACGTCCAGAACAGCGATTTTGCTCTTCAGAAATCCTCAAAATTAAAAATTGATAAATGTAAATAAAAAGTAATGTTCCTAGACCAGTTTTGGCTCAGAAATACAAAAAGGTAATTATTTGTTCGTATCTTTTCCAAAAATGTAAAAAAGTTATTAAAAAAATGACGTCATCAGTTTCTTACACTTAGGAAGCCATCACTCAGTTAAAAATGAAGATATTGCTTTGAAATTTGTTATGGGTATTGCTTATACTCAGTTCTCTCACATATATTCCGGTTTTTCTAATATCTTTGAAAATTTTGATTTTGAGGGGATTTTTTCAAAAAAATCATTTTTATTTATTTTAGGGGTCAAAAACTCAAAATTTTGCAAATCAAAGATCGCCATTTTAAAGAGAATGTTATTTTGCATTTTTGGTGAATTACGCTTGCAATTTGCTTTAAAACTGTTTTCTACGATTTTCCCAATATTTCTCATTTTTTACCAACTTGACGTCATCAAAACATTATTATCTCCCAAACTTCTTGACCAATTTCAATTAAATGGTTACAGCCTACGTATAATTGTTGTAAACTCAGGTACCAAAATTTTCAGCAAGGTACACCCAATGTGTCAAAAGTTATTCAAGAAAAACCTCAGGGGGGCCTGTCAGGCCCCCCCCCCCCCCCCCCGTAGGGCGAGGGTTGAGAACGAGCACACAACACGTTATCAGCGATAAAGTCACAGACCGGTCGTTCTCATGATAATGAATCAGTTCCAATGTGTTGCACCTGATGATACACCGCATTCGCAACGTAATCGGGCCCGCGTAACAAAGTCTGAAATCGTTACAAAGAGACATTTTCTTGTGATTTGTGTCACATGACCGCCAAGAAAGGGGGGATAGGACACTAGGACACTGGTGGTCCGGCGTTATGGGATCTGTGGCAGCAAAATAAGTGTCAATTTGGAGAAATGGATTAAAATCATTGGAACATCCATGTCCCAACGTACAGTGTGTTTTAATAATAACAAAATCCAAACGACTATCAGTTACTTTTGCCCTTAGCCGTACTAGCTGTTTTCACGAATGAATTTACGTTTGGGCGATTGGGGCGTTTGGGGCGATTGGGGCGTTTGGGGCGTGTGGGGCGATTGGGTATATTGCTCGTAAGAACGCGGCTTTTCCCGGTGATTTTTGGTATCAATCGCAACTTTATGAATTAATGCATTTTTCTGGAAATTCAAATTTCATGATAACACCATAGTTTACTTAAAATTAACAATTTCATCTTAAACTAGCTCTAGTGATATGGTGACTAGCTCTGGTGATAGCTCTGGATGGTGATCTCGCCAAACCAGATAGCTGTGGTGGTTTGGGGCGTTTGGTGCGACTCCATCTTGTTCGAATCCCGAAAGTGCGGGGTTCGGGAAATGGTCATATTTTGCAACGACATAGTTTTCAGGAATAATAGCGTATTTCAATGAAAACTAGATAAATTAGTCCCCTCATATTTTCAGTCATATTCACTTTTGAAAGCAATGATTGATGATAATTAGCGATTTCGTTTTGATCATTTGTTATAAGATGACGGGAATGCTGGCTCCGGCTCTGCGCTGGCTCTGCGCAGGCGCCGCCGCTCGGTGACCATGGCGACGGGCCGGCAAGTCGCCTGACGTCACGTTGCACACGTGGCTCCGGCACCGGCAGGCTGGTCACCATGGCGACCAGACGGCCGGAGTGGCTCCGGCGCCGGCCGATCGCCTGACGTCACGTTGCGCATGTGCAGAGCCGTGGTCTGCGCCCAGCCATGCCGTCCGCTCGATCTAGAGCAACCATTTTTTAGTTTTCAGTACCAGTGACTGCAGAAAGCCCGCATGTTTCATGGGTTTATAAGTGCTTTTTCTGAGGTCTTTTCAGCTTTTTGTGAGATTCATCAATTAACAAAAGAATCAAATCAAAACCATTTGGGGTGATTTTAAATGCGTAAGGATTGTTCCGGTTTTCGGAAACCAGCGAAGTTACCGCTCTAAATTGGACGATCTCAGCGGGACGGAGCGACGTTGAATTAAGGTCTGTATATGCTTTTGACATTTTATTGCATTTTTCATCATAATATTATATTTCTTTGTCATTAATGTCTTCAATTTTGCCCTAACTAACTGTCAATTGTGTATTTTATTTAATCAAAGCTAGTATACACTAAGCTAGTATATATAAGCTATAAGCTAGTATATACTTTTAGCCTCTTTTTAGGGCGTGTGCGGTATGTTTTGTGGACGAAACTAGCACAACCCAAAATTGCCAGATTTGCTCATGAATTTGAATATTCAAAGCAAACTAACGGTAAATATTGCATTGTATCGTAACGGTAAATATATGCAGTAAGAGCATATACTTATACATTAATTCATAAAATTGTGATTGATACCAAAAATCACAGGGAAAGCCGTGTTCTTACAAGCTATACACCCATTTACCCCAAACGCCCCAATCACCCCAATCGCCCCAAACGCCCCAAACGCCCCAATTGCCCCAAGCCCAAAATCCTTCGTGAATACGGCTAGTAACCGTTTTCACGAAGGATTTTGCATTTGGGGCGATTGGGGCATTTGGGGCGTTTGGGGCGATTGGGCCGATTGGGGCGTTTGGGGTTTGGGGCCAGCTATGGCCACGTGACACGGTGTTTGGTCCAAAACTCCAAAACTCCCAAACTCACAAACTCACAAACTCACAAACTCACAAACTCACAAACTCCAAAACTCCAAAACTCCAAAACTCCAAAACTCCAAAACTCCAATATTTCAAAACTCCAAACTTAAACTCCAAAACTCCAAACCCCGCGCATATCCGAATAATCTTAGATTGGTTGTATCCGAATATCCGAATAATCCGAAGTTTGGTTTATCCGATGGTTGGTTGCACCATTGGAATAATACTTCGGAATTTTGAAATTTTGGGATTCTGGAATTTTGGATTTTGGAGTTTTGGAGTCTTGGAGTTTTTGAGTTTTTTAGTTTGAGTTTTTGAGTTTTTGAGTTTTTGAGTTTTGGAGCTTTGGAGTTTTGGACCAAACACCGTGTCACGTGGCCATAGCTGGCCCCAAACCCCAAACGCCCCAATCGCCCCAAACGCGCCAAACGCCCCAAACGCGAAATCCTTCGTGAAAACGGCTACTGTCAGTTTGTTTTTTCGTTGGTTGTAGGAGAAGGTGGAGAATTTGGACCACAACCCCTCCGGCCCAATCTAGAGCTGCGATCCATCCATCCAGAATGGTCTCAATCGATTCTTCGGGTCAATAACAGCCAGTCGCAACATCACTCGTGACAAATGATTTTGACCCTCAATTTCAAGGTCAAAGGGCTCAAACGAGCCACGTTTTGAGAGCTACAAATTCACTT
This sequence comes from Chirona hameri, assembly GCA_036785665.1. Taxonomy (NCBI): domain Eukaryota; kingdom Metazoa; phylum Arthropoda; class Thecostraca; order Balanomorpha; family Balanidae; genus Chirona; species Chirona hameri. The sequence continues at coordinate 7,600 of JAXIVJ010002748.1, read as the reverse complement.
AGTTATCCTTAAAATGTCAGTCAAGATAAAATATGAATATAACAATTGAGTAGGCAGTTGTTATCAGATGCATCAATCATGATCTCGAGTCCTACAAGAACACCCAAAATCAGCAAACGTTATAAAAAGAAGGGGCTGGGCGAGCCATTAGTTCCTTTGTGACGGCCTCGTGCCCGGCGTCTCATTTTTGGCGGCGTGTGCCGTGTGGCGGTGGCCGGACGGCTGACTGACGCGGGTCAGCGGTCGGCGCTGTGGGGCCGGGCACCACTGCTGGCCGCCGGCAGCGTCGCCTCTCGCTGCACGGCCGGGAGTCGGACCACCCGGCCGGGCAGCGTGCCGGATGCCACTGTTGACTGTAGATAGCCGCCGCCCCCGCCCCCGCCGTCGCCGTCGCCGCCGCCGACAGCGTCCGGCGCGGCCCGTAGGGAGAGGGGTCAGGGAAACACGTGAGCTGTCGGCGGCCACATCCGACTGATAGCCTGGCCGGCTGCCGGCCTGACGTCATGGCAGGCCGACCACGGGCCACCGGCGCACTATGGGTCAGATGGGCTCCAAAAACGGCGATGGAGCGAAAATCCAAATAGGTCCTACACGATTAAATTTATACCCAACACAATCTACATTGTTCAAGGCCTCCAATGGTGACCTCTTTTGTCCTCCCAGAGAACGATTTCGTAGTAAAAAAACAAGCCTAAACACATGCTATGTCCAGGATCTAGGAGAGGCAGGCAAGAAGGTGTACTGAAACCCTGCTTAAACGGGACCTCTGTGGCAAACTAGTTGATTGCATGGTAATCGGTAGTGGACCAAATTAAAGTGCGTTATTTTGGCTTACCAAAAATTAATTCACAGCGGGCATCTGTAATTTGATCTGGTACTTTCACGGATATAACAATTTGTATCGCATTATTGCTAGTAAAACATATCCGAGTAATAACCATAATCATAAAAAACGAGTCCTACCAGGTCCGCCATAATTTTTGTGCGCACATATAGTTTAAAGTGTGCTCTTTCAGATTATGAAGAGATCACCTGCGCATTTTTCGCCAATTAAAAATATATGATTATTTCCAAGTAGCTTCGCGATCAGCAGGGAGAAAAACTTCATCAATGAAGGAATTTTTTAAGCATTGATCTCGTAAGCTGCGAGACGTAGCGACCAGCGGAAAAAACGTTAGATATCTCGAGACAAGCTCTATCGAAAGTGTGAGGTCATTTTTAGGTCAGGTAAATATTTAGATAACCAGAGGTCGCTGAAGGTCAAATTTCAGCCATATATGGGTGTCCTTAAAGGAAATAGTTCACCTTGAATTTTTTTTTACCAAACACGATTTGATTATATTTTGTAATACAATTTCTTTTTATATTGTCAAAAATGGCCTTATATCGCGCCGATTCAGGACATAAGGTCGTAAATTTGTATTGTTTATAAAAGCTATATGCATACTCTCTGAGTCAGAGTCCTGACGTCACGCGAATGTAAAAAATGGTTCAGCCAATCAGATTCGAAAGTAGTCGCGTAAGGATAGACTCGCATTGATATGTGCCAACCGGCGACCGGCGTTCGCTTGCTAGCACCAGCTGCAAGCTGACTTGGCTGATGGTATAGCCTCTGCCCGGGCTAAAACCAGTACAACATTCTTTCGCCAGCACCGCATTCCTTCGCCAAAAAATCAAGTATATTCGGCTGGAAAGTCTTTTCAGTCAAGAAAACTTGCAGATAGGGGTTTCCCAACACGGGCTACAAAACTGCTATCTCAGTTCAAAACTAATGTTGAGGTGAACTATTTCCTTTAACAAAGCCGTCTATATCTCGAGAACTAAAAGAGCTAGCCATCGAGAGATAAAAATATATTAGGAACTGAAAAAAGGAGATTCAATTGCGTATTACATTTACCAGCCCGCGACATTTATTATTACATTTATTAGCCCGCGAGTCACTGGGGGGGGGGGGGCTTTTTCATTCCCCCTTAGGAATATTAGGAATATCTCAACAACTAATGCAGATATCAACGCCATACTTGCAGTACCTATCCGGGCATCATTTTTACACCTTTTCAAAGAAAGAAAAAATAAGTTCGTCGGATTTTTTTAGATATAGTGAATTTAGTGACGTCACTAAACACGATTTTGACACTCAAATCGGCTAAACTTTGCCAGGCCGTACAAATGCCGCATTTGAAGCAAAATGCAATCTAAAAACGCTAAAAGGTAGACAATTGCAAGGGCTACAAATCAGCTATCTCGAAATAAAAAAATGGTTTTTGACCCCACAAATTTCACTTCTTTTTTTTCTTCTTTTTTCTCACAAAATCTAAGTTTTCAAAGATATTGAAGAAAAAAACGGAATATATGTCAGATAACGACATATGGGCAACTACCATACCAAATTTAAAAATGATATCATCTTTTTTGACTGTCATGGCATATAAAGTATGGGTAAATCACGACGTCATATTCGAAATTGCGTTTTTTTTGCTTTTATTGACCGGATACATACAAATAAATGCCAGCACTGTTTTTTTTTTGTTAGATAAAACTGATATAGAAACATGCTTTTTTCATTCGATTTATCAATTTCAAATTTTGACCTTCAGTGACCTGAACTTGTCTTGAACTTGGCACTAACTTCACGTAAATGAAGTCAGGTGGTAAAATGACTACCACTATCGAATTATACGCGTAAAAGCATCCATAAAACATGTGCTGCATGACTTTCGTAGATATTTGTGTGTAGTGACCTTTTGTGACCTGACCTTGATCTTTTCTAACAATCTCACTTTAGCTCATGTGGGATATGTATCATACCTTTGACAGCACTTTGGGTGATTATAGGCGCAATCGAAGGCCATGGATGGCAAGTATTGTCCATAAGCTCAAATACCTCGATTTTGACGTTTGACTTGACCGTGACCTGACATGTGACCTTAATTTGATTTTTTTAAAGTTTGCGTTGGCTTATCTCACTGAGCGCTTTCGAATGCCGCCTTGCGCGTCCCGTTGCGATCATTGGTTCTGAAGATACCAGGGGGGCCTAAAAAAGTCCCCCCCGTGAGTCGTGTTACAGAATATACCCCAGTGACTGCCGGATTAATGCCCCCCCGCCCCTACCCACCCTGATGAATTTTCGCAATATCTGAAACCTAATAGCGCTATCAAAGTGAAAGTTCGGGTACCTTCTTATAAATCATGGTTACGTCTTTTGTGAAAAAATGAATAAATTTCGTATAATTTTTTTACTTCGAATTATAGCGAATTTAGTGTCGTCACTTACCACACGAGTTTTACACACAAATCAGCTAAGCTTTGTCAGGCCGTACAAATGCCACATTTGATGCAAAATGCAATCGAAAAACATCAAATGATACAAAATTGCAAGTGCTATAAACCAGCTATCTCGTTTTTATTTTAGTTTAGTTTTTGACCCCAAAAACTAAACAAAACAAAAACTTTGTTGGTGGTGAAAATTATCACAAAATCAAAATTTCGAAAATATTCAAAAAACCGGAAGATATGTCAGAGAACTATACCTAGACAACTACTATACCAAATTTAAAACCATTACCCGCCCCGCCCACTGGCAATGTGTCACTCCCGGTGCGCCTAGATTACGTCACTCCCGGTGCGCCTAGATTACGTCACTCCCGGTGCGCCTAGATTACGTCACTCCCGGTGCGCCTAGATTACGTCACTCCCGGTGCGCCTAGATTACGTCACTCCCCGGTGCGCCTAGATTACGTCACTCCCGGTGCGCCTAGATTACGTCACTCCCGGTGCGCCTAGAATACGCAATGTGTCACCCCCCGGTGCGCCTAGATTACGCAATGTGTCACTCCGGTGCGCCTAGATTACGCAATGTGTCATTCCGGTGCGCCTAGATTACGCAATGTGTCATTCCGGTGCGCCTAGATTACGCAATGTGTCACCCCCGGTGCGCCTAGATTACGCAATGTGTCACTCCGGTGCGCCTAGATTACGCAATGTGTCATTCCGGTGCGCCTAGATTACGCAATGTGTCACTCCGGTGCGCCTAGATTACGCAATGTGTCACTCCGGTGCGCCTAGATTACGCCTTCGGCGCAAAACAAGTGCGCCTGTGCCTTCGGTGCAGGGGCGCCAATTTCCATTGAGGGGGCTGCCAGACCCCCCCCCCCCCCCCCCCCCGCCCCTGGATCCGCCCCTGACCTATAATTCATTCGCGTTTCGCAGCCTTTCACTCCATCACAATTTTGGACTCCAACTTATCGGAAGACTGAATGACAGTCAAACACTGGTCTCATTCCGTCCCACCGACCCCATCCTCCACCTCCGTCCCTCAGCACTGTCTCACCTTGATCGGCGGTGTTCGCCCGCCGTCCTGCACCAATCACGACTAACCACTGACTGGCCGGCTCCATCCCACCGACCCCATTCTCCACCTCCGTCCCTCAGCACTGTCTCACCTTGATCGGCGGTGTTCGCCCGCCGTCCTGCACCAATCACGACTAACCACTGACTGGCCGGCTGCCGAGGCCACCGAGTCCGGAGAGCCGCCCTGCCGCTCCGAGTCGCCGAGTCCGGGGAGCCGCCCTGCCGCTCAGAGTCACCGAGTCCGGGGAGCCGCCCTGCCGCTCCGAGTCGCCGAGGCCGCTCAGAGTCTCCGAGAGTCACTCACGGTCGCGCAGGACAGGGAGACGATGAGCTCCTAGAACAGCTAGGTTATTACTCACCGGAAAATACGGTGATCCGCTCAGAGCCACTCAGGGTGCCCGCTCAGGGTCACCCAAGGCGGCTCAGGGTCGCCAGGGGGCGCTCAGGGCCGGGAAGGAGCAGGGATAGAGCAGGGAGGGAGCTGGGAGAGAGGAGGGAGATAGCGGGAGAGAGCGGGCAGGGAGAGAGTAGGGAGAGACCAGGGATGGAGCAGGGAAATAACAGGGAGGGAGAGAGCAGGGAGAGAGCAGGGAGAGAGCAGGGAGAGCGAAGGAAGATAACAGGGAGAGAGCGGAGAGAGAGAGAGAGCATGGAGAGAGCAGGGAGAGACCAGGGAGGGAGCAGGGAGATAGCAGGTAGCAGAAAGGGAGAGAGCAGGGAGAGAACAGGAGGACGGAGGAAGATAGCAGGGAGGGAGCAGGGAGAGGGAGATAGCGGGGAGAGAGCGGAGAGAGAGCAGGGAGAGAGCAGGGAGAGACCAAGGATGGAGCAGGGAGATAGCAGGGAAGGAGAAAGCAGGGAGAGAGCAGGGAGAGAGAAGGGAGATAGCAGGGAGATAGCAGGAGGAGATCAGGGAGGGAGCAGGGAGAGGGGCAGGGGCGCAGAAAGGGGGGCAAGGGGGGAAATTTGCCCCCCCCCCCCCCTTACGGGTCACAGGGGGCCCCGCCGAGATTGGCCAGATACCATTTGCATTAGCTAAATGGCTTTCAAAAAGTCACGGAGCCCTCAAACTAGACAAGGTCACTCTGGTGCATGTCAAGGACCCTCAGAGACACTGAAGGGCTTTCGAAGCCGGCCCAAGGGCCTCTTGGGCATGTCCAGGGGCCCATTCAGCCCACCGAGGGGCCCAAAAAACTGTCCAGGGGCCTCGCGAGCATGTCCAGGGGCCTATTGAGTATGTTCAGGGGCCTCTCGAGCCTGGCCAGGAGGCCATTATAGTCTGTTTTGGGGCCTCTTGAACCTGCCCAGGGGCCATTATAGTTTTTCCCAGAGGAACATCGAGTCCAGGGGCCCGGGAACGATTTTAAAATTGGGGGGGGGGGGCGAAACCAAATATTTTGTTTTGGCATCTCACTTCTAATCTTGGTGCACCTTTTCGTTGTCAAATTTTACTCATTGGAAAACCGAAAACACGGTCCGAAATCTCATCAAAAATAACTTTGAAATTATTTCTCCATTTTTTGGTTCAGGTCAATATTGAGGTCACCAGAGGTCATCGAAGGTCAGATTTTCCAGTTTTAGGACATCGCTCCAGGAACCCCCAAATATATCAGGAACTAGGATAGCTAGGAACAAACTAAAATAAACAATCGAAAGCTCTTGAAATATTCAATCATAACGTGTCATCCAATTTTATCTCAGGTTAACAGTTTGCGCTCCAGAGGTCATCAAATGTTAAAGGGGCTATTTTTTTGGCAAAACGTTCAGAAAATAACTGTTTACCTAATAAAGATACGGGCAATGATTTTGATGACATGTTCGTCTCGTCAAAGCGCTTCGAATCACATTCATTTGGACCAGTTTAGATCAACTTAGAACTTTGACCTCAGGGAAAGGTCAAGTGGCGACCCAAGTAGGTCATGTTGCATATTGGGAGGCGTGTCTCGACAAGACAAACACATTTATGCCGATTTCACTTCATTATATTCATTCTATCGGAGAGTTATTGACACAAAAAGTGTTGGTGACCTCAGATGACCTCGGTTGACCCTGCAGGGTCACTGAACAAAAATTGAACCTGGATCATCAATAATAGCATATGATAACATGATGCTGAAGGAATTGGACTGATATGCGTATCCTCGGAATAGGAAACATTGTAATATTTCCCCATTGACTTATAATGGGAGGTCACGAAATTGACCCGACCGGCGACCTTAGGTCACCGATATTCAAAATCGTAGATACTCAAATTGTATGTACCTATGACCTTATGAAATCCTGTAAGTTTGAAACCGATCGGTCAAAAACTGTGGCTGTGGTACGACCGCAAACTTATTTGGAGGTGTGGTCACGTGACCTGATCTGAGATGACCCGTGGTCAAGAATTGCACACAATGTGGATAATTGATGCCCGAACAGGTGTGCCAAAAACAGCGGCTGAAACGGCGGCGCTGTGCACCGTGCGCCGTTTTTTAAACGGAGGCGCTGTGCGCCGTGTGCTGTTTTTGAAACGGTGGCGCTGTGCGCCGTGCGCCGTTTTTGAAACGGCAAAAACGGCGCGCCGCCGTTTTTCGCTATCCTCGAAAAACCTTGGGGGGGGGGGGGCGTCTAAATGCCCCGCCCCCGGCACGGCGCAGGTTAACATAAAAAATAAATAAAAATATGAAAAGTAGTGGTCATGCCACCCCCCGTTTCCTTTGTAAACCCGCCTGTCGTCTGATAAAATACTCGTACCTGACGCCTGACTTTTTTTCTCTTGAAGAAGTCCACCAGTGTGGGCTGCACTGACCTCTTCATCACCGTATCACGGTAACCTACGACATATACGTAACTCTTGCTTGCAATTGCCGCCCCGTCGGCATAGACAGCGAGGACAGCTAGAGGGCCGCTCGCCAGTTTGACCACATCCGTAACGTTGACGTGGGATAAACTTATAAACAAAATGCAGCAGATGTGTATCACCGTCAGTGCAGCAGCGGATCCAGGACGTGAGTTTGGGGGGCGGGGGCAAAATTCAAAAAAGTCTCACATAATTCTGAAAACTCATCGGATTTAGCTTGCTTATGCATTGATAGCTGATTTAAAGGAAATAGTTCACCTTCGGAAAATTTATCAGAACATTATTTTATTATATTTTTTAATACAGTTTCTTTTTTTCTTTTCAAAAATGGTCCTACATCACGCCAATTCAGGACAGAAGGTCGTAAATTAGTAAGTTTATGGTGTGCGTTATTGGTCTGCGCATGCT